>VXBQ01014494.1:1047480-1205224 GCA_013400175.1 Phainopepla nitens
CGGCGGCACTGGCCCGGGGCGCGGAGCGCCGGGCCGGGCTTAAAGGGGCCGCGGGTCAGCGCCCTGGGCGGCGGCGCCCTTGCCGTGCGGCCGGAGGAGGGGTGTCCCCCGCACCGTGCGGAGCGGGCATCCCGGGGACACGCAGCGCCCGCCGCAGCGCCCAGCCCGGCCCGCACCGGCTGCCACCGGCGTGAAATGCTGACGCTGGAGCGCGGAGCTCTGCGGGGCACGGACAGTTCTGTGCCCGGCTGGCCCAGCAGCCCTCCCGCCAGCGCGGCGCTGGGCTGGACCGCGGTAGGCACAGAGCATCCCTCACGCATCGAGCAGGCCCTGTGGTACATAAAATACACCTAAAAGAGAAATTGTGCCCAACCTGCTCCGTGGTTCAACGACTGCGGCCATAGCACAGCCCTTGCCCCACGAAGCTGTGAAACACCTGCGCACAGCTGCCCACCCCGACCTTCATTCAGAGACTGACACGAGACCTCGCACACCCTTGCCACACACAGTGACCTTCAGGTACTCCCAAGCATCACATCTGTTCTACAGGATACAGCAATACACAGAGAAACCCATCACCCCAATACAGTGACAGCCCATGCCCTTCAAGACGTGGTACAGCGAAGCCACACAATCTGTATAATGGGATGTGAGACTGCAGCACTCCCCAAACAGCTGCTATTCTGCAAAGTACACTTTTCTGTAGTACTTGGTAACCCAAGTAGTGCTCCCTGCATCTTACCTACAGCTAGACCACATACAACACAGTCCAAATATTTGACACCATCACAATCATAACAGATCAATCTACCCACAGAGATGTGTGTTACTGAAAGTCACTTAAACCAAAGGCAGTATAAAAATACCTCTAAACCACAGCATGACATCACACAGCACAAGGGGACTATTACTGCAGTAAAACTGCCCTGCCAGTTCACATTAGCATTCAAATAGGCACTCCAAGCCCTATGCTGTGTGACGTAACCAAATGACAGTACCAGAGATGCTGTAGTGGAAGTGGGCCAGAGCAGCGTAAGCTGGAGTTTGAAGTGAATAGAGAGTTTTTGGAATGAGATGAGGACAGAGCCACATAAACTCTAGCAAGTAGAAAGTTCATCCTGGTTCCTCAGGAATAAGTGGTGTGTGGGACTGATGCAGGTGGTAAACAATTCCTCCTTGCCTTTTCAAACTCAGAAGTGTCTGCCCACAGCATTTCAGAGCAAATCACAGGGAAACAATCTATTAAGCTGTATATAGAACTGCTTTCCCTGAGTGCGTACGTGTGTTTGCATGTGCAAGTGAACAAATGTGCGTCCCATGTGCTTTGAGCCACAGAAAAATTCCTTTCTTTTTCCCTCCAGGAGCAAAGAAGCAATACAAAGATACAGGAATTTTCTGTTTCTTCAGAAAACACCATGGGTAAGGTAGCACAGCTTGTAGGCCAGAAACACCCCCAGAGCAGCTAGGACAATGCTGGGGGCAGCTGAAAGGTTCCCTGGAGTCAGCCCATGTGGCCATTTCAGACACACCACTGGGTCCCTACCAGCTCACTGCTGGCTCCCAATAGCAGAGCAGAGCTCAATGATTTCTTGTGAGTCAGCACCATTGTAAAGCATTCATCATGCTAAATGGGCATTCCTGCCAACTGCTGGAAGTAGCAGCAAGTCAGGCGGGCTACAAAAGTGATTCATATGAAAAATAATCAAGGAGGAAAAAAGGGAAGCCTTGGTATAACTCCAGTTCTGTAAGCTGGGTTTGTAAGGAGGGAGCAACAGGAGTACCTGAGGTAGGGAGCAACAGCTCCTCACATCTTTCTTTTTGCTCTTGAGAAGTAGAGGGAGAGCAGTCCTATACAGCAACCTCAGAGCTGAATCAGAGAGAGCAAGAGGCAGGAGGAGTTCAGGGCACTCCTCTAGTTCAGCTGTTGACGTGCTGGTGAGAAGCCTGGGTCCCTGTGCTTGTATGGTTCTGGTTACTTAGGTTAATAATCGAATGTGAATGTAAAGGCTTCTGTCTCTCTCTCTCTCTCCCTTTCTCCTTCTCTGTTTATAAGCAAGTCTGACACACTGAGGAAAAAATGTGGTATGATTTTCTTTTTCCTCAGGTTCTGAAATGTGCAGGTAATATGCACTGTACCTGGAGTTGGGTAGAGCATGTTGACAGAGAAAGTGTGTTGTGTTAGACCAACCGATATGTCTAAAAAAAATCAACACACTTTTTTCCTCAACATCATACCTGAAGCGTAAGCAGCAGGTTTCAAAATGTCTGTGACTAGACTGTAGGATCTATAGCTGTTCCAGAAATAAAGGAAATAAAAGGTTGTCTTTAAATGTGTGTGTTTAGTATCTTACAGAAACTGAGTTTGTATTTAATTATCACACATCAAGAAGGGGGAGTGAGAAAAGGTTGCAGAGAAATCACCAGTGTGTTTAATGTCTGCCAGTGTTTGTTTGAAAGTTATGCATGGTATTGCTAATAAGACATTATTGTGTTCTGGGTGAATTACGCATTTGTTTGTGCTGAAACAGTCTGAAAGTCTTTGAAGCCATCTAGTAACAATTAACACCTACATATCAAGGTTTTACCTGGAACTATCCCAGGGACTTCAGTCTGCACAACTTTCTGAAAAGAAACCTTTTCTTCTATCAGAGAGTTGGCAATGATATTTTTTTCTTCAGGGATGGGAAGCACTTTTCCAAAAATAAGTTCCTCCAATGCAGGTAACAGTGTGACAAGAAAAGCTATTACATTGGCACAGCTAAGAAGTCAAGTGTGGGAGGACCAGGAGTGTTGAACTGGAATTCAAAGAAAACACTTGTTAAGAAACTACAGCATGAGTTGCAATATGGTGGAAGAGAGAAGAGGGTAATTTTTACTTATCAGATCCCTACGTCATTTGCTCCTGAATGACATCATCAGGAATCATGACCAAAAAATATTTTCCTGGAAAAAAAATGCCTCATAGACCTCTGTGAGCTGAAGGCTTCCAAATCCCAAAGCTCCAAACTCACTTCTTGTTGGGCATACAAAATCTCTAAGAATCAAGTCATCAATATCTCATCCTTTTGTCCAATTCAAACTTACTCAGAGTAAAATACGGCAACTTTAAAAACTGACTAATAATGAGGTCTTGTTTTCACTATACTTTTGTGCATTTAATAGGACCTGCCTGCTTAGTTCTGTGACAGAAATCTAAACCATATTTCATTGAAGTAGATCATCATCCAGCTAATGCTGTAAGCAGCATAAACTAGCTTTGCCCCCCAGAGGAGGACTTCTGCTCCCTCCTGGCCCCAGCTGTTTGTTCCTATCCATTCCCTTTCATGTGCCAGCACACACAGTTGTAGGTCTGTGCATTGAGATGCTGTGGAAATTAATTTTTTTGCCAGATTAGCTTTCAGCCAAATCAGTTCTGCAGAAACCAGAAAATCAAGATAAATCAGAACTCAGTTCTGTAACGGGCTTTAAAGCCTGTGCTGGCCCAAGGGAGAACATGGCCCAGCAAGACAGCAGCCTTTTTCTTTTGATTTATATCAGTTTAAAGTACTTTGCAGCCTGGTTATGAGTTTTAGACACAAATACATATCCATGAGATAATATTCATAACATTCAGGTATCAGTTTCATGAGAGGGGATGAGCAGATTTAACAAGTCATTGTAACTGAGGGTTACTACTCCTGCCTTCCTCCCTTTCCATTGTCCTTTCCCACCTGATGCTTCTGGGATATCTCCATGAGCCATTTCAGTGCAGCATTCTAGTAGCAAACTAACACAAGGAAAACATTGTTTTCTGCTTTGTTGGCAAGCAAAGGCCACACAGGGGAGGTTCTGATACATCCCAGAGCAGGCTAGAGGGCAAGGGCAGGGCCCAACAGCTAGGAGCGCAAGAGGAGTGGACAAAACCTCCACTTTCATCAATCACAGTAAGTTCGTTGCCCAAATGACTGCCTTAGCTAATTTCTGACACTTTTCATGTAAGTTTGTCCTACAACTGACTGGTCTGATGTCCCCTCTGGCTCCTCTCCACAGGGGCTGAGGGCTGTCAGACCTGTACACTCAGTTCCTGAGGATTGAATGGGAAACTCTACAGACACCACACAAGGTGCTGAGCAGGTATAAGCTCACTTTACAACATTGTCATCCCTTAGGCCAGGCCAGGCCAGCCCTCCATGTGGAAGCACGGGGCTCCCATCTGACCTGCAATGTGGTCACAGCCCCACGCATGACCCGGGTCACACTGGCACTGCTGGCAGTTTCCTGCTGGGCAGATGCTGTGGCAGTAATGTAGCCCCACTAACACCCCTGCCCTCCCTACCGACCATTCCTTCCCACAGTGGCACTGCATTAGCACAGTGCCAGCCAGAGGAGTAGAATTTAAAACTTCTGAAATCATATTTTTCTAAGTTGAATGGCTGTTACACTTTCTCTGCTTTAACTGGAAATTGTACTAAGGACAATCAGCACTTTGTTTTTATATCTGTGAAGCTTTAGCTAAAGATCCCAAAATAATCAGCAATTGTCAGTGAAGATTTGCAATCACTGTGCCAGCAGACGTGGACTGGTTAAGCAACCTGCTTAAAAACAAAGGAATTTTTCCTAGTTTTGCTGCTAACAAGACAACTCAAGTGTTGACCTTTAGTTTTTGGCTCTGAGCAGTGTCTCCTTCCTACACCATCACCCATTAGGCATTTAACTATTTGACATTAGTAGCCAAGGTTGCCAAACAAGATGCTCCTAGAGCACTATTGGCTCAGCCTCTTTTCTGCCATTAATAAACTGTGTGAGAGGAATACATTAAATCTGAGTTCAGGAACTTGAAAAAGTCCTAAAAGAGCCTTAAGATGTTATTATTGCAGATATGTTTTGTTCTGGGGTTTCAGAGACTGGAATGGATTTGGAGATAAAGTTGAACCAGATGGAAAAAAAACTTTATCATTTAAATCAATCTCATAATCCCTGGAGATCTAGTTTGTGATTTTTCAAAGATTTTCCTGGTAACATAGTAAAATGTTTGCTCCTTACTGAATGTTGTTACCAGTAAACCCTTCAATTACTAAAGGCAAAAAGGGTCATAATTTCTGCTGTTTGTATTTTGCATTTCTCCCAGCTTGGATAATGAAAATCAATAAAACCACTTTCACTGCCAAGTCTCAGTGGTACAATGTTGGTGAATAAAGGGAAAGCAAACTAACAAATATTCTTGGAAACTGCAGTAGAATTTTTTAAAATACAATATAAAAATCTGTTTACAATCTATATAAAATCAAGTTCTTGCTAAAGTTTAATTTGAAACTAATTTAAAGTTGAAATAATAAATAAAGAAATTGTGAGACTTGCAAAGCAAGATGATTGTCAGTTTCCATTCATGATGCCACCCCTAGTTCACCTTGGATTTTCTTTCTGCTCATATAACTATATTGATTTAGCTCAAGAAAAACGTTTTTGGGTTTGGTTTTTTTTTTAATGTCTGCGCCCTATAAGGATCTGAAAGAAGAGCATGCTTGAATATCCAGTACTACACCCCCTGTAGTATCAAAATAAAAGTCTGGAAGCAGATGGGAGAAATCCCCTTTCAGTTAGTCGAGGCTGGAGGTCCGTGCTGCCTGCTGGCGCTCCCGGAGGGCGCGGGAGGGGGGCCCAGCCCTGTCCGGGGCTGAGCGGGCAGCCGGGCTGCGCCGAGCCCTGCTGGGATAACCTGGGCACCCTCAGCTCCCACGGCAGCAGGGGGACCCGGCGCTGGGGCTCGCCTGCCGGAGAAAAGGCTGAGCGCAGAAGAACACAGAGGGCCAAACCCCACCCCACAGCGCGGAATGTTTTGCTCATCGGATAATGATTTGTTTACAGTTAATTAAGCATAAGAGCTGTTGATAACAAGCTCTGTTTATGGTGTGGGCAGGAGATGGCTCTGTCTAAATAGGTCCAAAGGATATTAACATTCTTAAAAGTTTGGCAGGTGTAGAAATTATTCCCTCAAAAAACCAAAGGTGTGTTCAGAGAAATCCAGAGGGGAAGGAAAATCTTAATAAAGCCCTAAGGGAGATTTATGTACAAAAGTTACATGTTTAAATATTTCTTCAAGATGGTCCTCAGCCACAAAGTTATATAAACACCTTAGTGATACAATCTCTAGGACATATAGAGACAGAAAGAAAAGCCTTTTGAAGCTAACTTAAAAGCATAGGTGGATATAATCCTAGATTTCTTTTTTATTTGTGTTCACATATCTCAGAAGAATCTTACTCACTGTTTTCACTCTGACAACTAAATTCTGCTTCATTCCAATCTCCAGCTCATTTGGCGTGAAGGGTAATTTTGTGGTTCATGACCAACAAACACAAAGGTCCCATTTGTCACTTCATCAGAGTTTCATTCTTGCTCTGTGATCCATCTTGCCCAGGATCAACAGGATGTTTCTCCAGGACATCCAAGAAGGACCAAAGTCCTCTTCTGCTTTGCAACAGCACGGAAAGACACAGCACTTTGTGGAAGACATGTTTTGAGATAGGGAATGTTATTGGGCAGTGAGATGGTGGTGAGCATGCCCAATTCTGGACTCTCCCTAATGCTCCACAGTCACCCAAGCTGCACAGCAGAGGTTTATTAACTCTGTGATAATATTAGCTGTGTACTATCACCTGGTATTTGGTCTGAGCCACCTCTCCATGACAATCTTGCTCATCTCCAGGTAGCAAAATGTACAAACAGGGTATATGGTAATTTGAGCTTATACAGGAGCACATAGGCTGCCCTGAAAATCACTTAGGCTTAACTTTTTCCTCACAGGGATTTGTGGACAAAAATCTTTAACAGTTGCACAGGAGGAATTCTCTTGAGCTAGAGAAGAAAACAAAGGTTCAGCCCTTTACTACAGCACTGATCAAGGAGATTTAAGTTAAGATCCTGGGGTCAAATTAGTTCTGATACAGACCATCTTGTGTTTAATATGTTTTTAGAGCCCGTGTCTATGGGATGCTCTCATGTCCCCTTAGAGCTTTATAGTGATGATTTTCTCTCCTGACACGGACAATGTCACCCTTCCTTGGGAGAGTGCTGCTCACTTCCCAGGGTGGCTTGGAACTGCTGCACAGCAGAGCTGCATTTGCTTGCTGCTCTGAGCAAGGGGGTGTTAGTTAGCTCTCTGTTCTTCCCATCCTAAGGCTATTCCTGTAGCAAGGCAATTTATTCATGTCTCCTTACTCAAAGCTGTGCCTAAAGGCACAATATGGCCTTTGATTATACAAGAGGAAAAAGTGAGCTTTCAAGGGCCACCACTGGCTTCTGTTTAATAGTATGTAATTTCTAGGTTCTGTTTACTTCTAGCTTTTAACACTCATTTCTTTTCCTTTGGGTTTCATTAGTTTTTGATTTTGCTTTCTTTTTTTTTTTTTTGCAGCCATTGTTTGTGACTGCTAATGGCAACATCTATATGTGTCGTAGTTTGACCAGTATCTATAATTTTAATTAATATGTGTGATTTTTAAATGTCTATTTCAGCATAGAATCCATGAGAAGACCATTTACTTCACAGCTAAAGGTGCAGGCTTTTAAAAAGATTCTCATCAATTCACAGTTTTCTGTTTACTTTCTCTTGCCCTTTTTCTTTTCTTCCTTTCCAGCTATTTGATACTGTCCAGTCATATGAACTACAGATGCTAGAAGTTTTTACACATTCATTCCCCAAAGCTAAAAGATTTGCTCTAAACATGTAAAACCTGTGGGCTCCCAGGCCAGATCAGCCTTGGGGGATCTCAAAGAGAGAGGAAATTTTGGTCTCTGAGATCACAAATCAACCTCTCTAGCAACACGGCAGGGAAAAGAGAAGACTCAGTGGAAAGAGATGCTGTGCCTGTTGCCAGCTGCATTACCTTCAGCTGCGGAAGGAGGAGGGTGTATAAGTGTCTGTTCCCCTCCCCTGACCACAAAGGATTTATTTAAAATGCATGCCAGAAGGAGGATTAGAGCAGAGCCCTCCCTCTTTTCCTTTGTTCAGGAGGAGGAAGGGAGCATAGCCCTTGGCTACTGGAGTCTGGGCTCTCCTACTACTCATTGCCTACTTCTCTTTGCCTTCCTCTTGTATACTGCCATCACTTTTGCAAAGGATTGCTTGATATTCCAAGAATGGCATTGTGCTTTACAAGAGTATCAGTCTCCAGTCTGCTCCATAAATTGTGCTCTATTTATGTAGACTGTGCCTACAAAACTATCTGGGTCAGGCATGCACAGCAGCCTGCCTTTCCTTTAATGTTTTACCATAGACAGTCCCTCGCATGATCCTTTTTCCAGATGGTCCCTAATCCTTGAACATATCCAAAATCCTTCAGCTATGATATCTTGATCTCTTCAACAACAGATATTTTTCTTTAATGTGTAGAGTACATAGTGTGCTTTCTGCTTCTACAGCACTTTGCAGTATTTCCCAAAAGCATTTCAAAATCTTCATTCTTTTCTGTTGTATTCCAGGTTTCACACCTAAGGCAACAGCTGAACACCAGTGAGCCAAGCCAGTGGTGTATCAGCCTGACTTATGGTAACTGATACCCACCTTTCCTTCCAAGAAGCAATTCATTTTATGCAGATGTTTTCTCCAGCTGTTTCTGGAATAATTGCAGATTCATTGAGGGGAAAATCTAAACAACAGCGATGTTCTCTCTCTCTCCCCTCATAATTAGTTTCTGCTGATGATACCTGAGCTTCCCATTCGCCATTTTTCTCCCCATCCCTCTGGGGTTATTACCCCAGTGCAGCACATTTAAAACCCAAGCACTCCCAATCCCTCCATTACCAGGTATGGAAAGAGTGGTCTCCATGCATCAGCAGGGGTTTGAGCTGCCTCTGGAGTGTGTGAATCTGCTTCCTGTGGCTCCAGCTGGGCCTTGGTAACAAGCACAGACATGCCTTTGTGACTGCAGTGCAGTGCTCTCCTCCAAGCTCCTGGGGCCCCAGTGGAGGTAGCAGCCTATTAACAGTAGGATGAGTAATCAAGCAAATACTACTGAGACAGTTGGTACTCTCAGGACTGGGTTTGGATAGAACATGGCCAGTAGACAAAAGAAAGCTTTTCCCGCCATCATACTCAGTATTTTGGATGACAGACTATTAAAACAAAAAAATCCTATCAACAGTTAAACTTGCTCTATTTTTCTCTAGGGTTAGGATTCAGCCCTGCGTATTTACAACTACTCAGCATTCTGGCTGCAAAGTGTATTTTGTTGCTATTTATGTGGTATCCAATATCCTGTCTTTTGTATTCTCACCTTTTTCCCCTTCCTTTCCAAGAAGCCAAATAACATATTCTCCTAACAAGCATATAATTATTTAGTTATTGCACTATTTTATGATTGCATTGTTGTTAATTGCTCAATATTGCAAGTGATTTATTAGTAATTGCAGAGTCTTTCAGATCTGTCTTCAGTTGGAGAACAAATAGCACCGTGCGTCAATAGACATCAAAGTCTTCAGGAGGGATTTTTCTTTAATGATCTTTTTTAAACTATCTTTCCTATTGCAGCCCTGAGGGCCAAAGTTTCTTTCTCTCTTTACACAATAACTTGAAGTTTCACTCCTGCCCTACAGTGGAAAAATACATTACATCTGTCTTTGAATGGGATTTTATTCTGTAGTCCGGCTATCACCGTCTTGTAGTTTCATCTGCATCTAATGGGATTTTGCTGTGGTGATATATATTCAGACTGCGTAACTCCTCAGCCGCTCAAACCCTTCTTAGAGCTTTTTGACAATAATTAAACTGCAAGTGTTTTCAAGATATTCCTGCCATTTAGGCCTTCCTGCATTGACTTTAGTCGGGATTCACAGGTGGAATAGATGAGAATTCAACTTCTCTCTCATTAATGTATGCCTTCTGGTTACAGCTTGCCAGCCTTTGTGTAAAGCCCTCCATCATTTTATCACGCTCTTCCTCCTAAGGGATTTCTCAGCTTTCTACCAGCTATAGCAAGAAATTCAGGCCACCTGAACTCGTCTGTGTGGCACACAGGAGATTTTCCAGCTCCTCTCAATGTGCCTGGAGCTGTGCCCCTAGTTTTTCCCTGCCTCTCGCTTACTGCTGCACCTTCTCCTGCCACTGGTGCCTGCTGGGAGCCCAGCCCTGACTGCACCCTGTGAGCACAGAGGCAGCAGGCAATACAAACTCTCTCCTCTCATCAACAGTCCACATGCAGCCTCTCCTTGGTTTTATGCACCCTAACCCCACCTCTGCTGTCCCAAGCCTTTCAGGATGAGCAGGCAGCTAGTACAGACTAGGCTGAAGAAGCCATTCAAAACCGCTTCATCCCTGAACAGGCATTCCCATGCTTTATGGAAGATATGAGGAGTGAAGGGACATCGTGTAGTGTTCCATCAATCAGGGCTTCCACTGCTCTGGACAGGAATGCAGTGCGCAGGGCTTGATTTAAACCTGCAACCCAGACTCCTGGAAATGCCAAGAAGAATGTTATTTTGAGCTGGGCAGAAGAAATGAACCCTTCACAGAGGGCTGCACAGCAGTACTGTGTATTTCCTGATTAGCCAGTGTGGGTGGCTTCAGAAAACCAGGTAAGCATGGTGGTGGACAAAAGATAAATAAATAAATAGATATAAGACATAAATACTTCTACCGACAGCAGTCATCTCCCATCTCCCAGTAACAAACGGATCTTTTCTGTGCTAGGGGACAAAATAATATCCTATTGAAATCACCGGCTTCAAATGGAAATCATGTTTGTCATGGACCCTTCCAAAACTTCTTTGCAGAGGTTGCCACGCTACTGACTCACCCCGTGTCTGCTGGGGACAAGGCTGCCCCAAATCAGCTTCTGCAAGGCAGATTTCTTGAGGCAGACAGCTTGGGTGCTGTACGTAACAGAGCAGGCAATGGACCAAACACAGATGCCTGTGAAGAGAGGTACAAAAAAGGAAAAGAAACAAGAACAACAGTCCTCCACAAAGCAAACCTACTGTCCATTTTATTAAATGTTACATTTGGGGGAAACAAGATTTTACTTTTGCTATAATTCAATAGGATGAAAAAGAGCAATCAGAAATTTGGGGGTAAAGTGCAAGTAAGTTCTTGTTAGCTACATGCAAAGTCAAAGGTTTTTTTCAGAAAATAAACTAAGATTGTAGCTGTAGAGACAATGTCAAGTATTTACCAAGCGCTGGATCTGTCTACAAAATAGAAAAACAACTCCTGTGCCACTATTCATTGCAAAGCTAATGTTAGAGGCCATAACATTGATATTTAAAGTAAGACACACTGCTTAATGATAAATAATACTTTTCAGCTATAATTCTTTTTCCCCAACAGGTTTAGACAGATTGCAGAGATCTATAAGGATCAAAAATAAAATCTTATACATGACTTAGATTCATTATATTTAAGCAATAATTAAGGACATGGCAATTTAAGCTAGTATTATTTAGTGTTATCCATTAACACCATGCTCCTTGGTTTCTCTTCTTTAATCTCACATGGAAGAGGCCTGATTTTCGGGAACCTCAAAGCTTTGGGAACCACAAATGCATATCTGCCACTTCCCCAAAGTGTGGGTTGGGTTTATCTGAGGCTTGAAATTTGGGTTTACTTGAGGCTTGAAAATCTTGGTGATTTCTCCTGTGATGAGAACATTACCATGAAAAACTTTGCAGTAGAACCCTACACGTACTATCTTCTGTGCACATATTGACAAACACAGAGGGGAAGTTTTCATGTTGGCATTAAGAACAACTTCTCATCCCTCCAGAATTCATATTAAGTGGATGGCAAAAATGCTCTTTTTGCCCTCTGCTAGGCTTTGGGAATGAAATACACCCATTAATTCCATAAGGTAAAAAGCAAACAAACAAACACACACTGATTTCTTTTCCTTGCTGTTTCAACAACACACTGGTATTTTTAAAAATAGATTATGATCTGGTCATACTAATTTTGTTTGGTTTTGGATTAATCATTAAATTACTTTGAACACTGAATAATCATTAATAATATTTTTAGATTCTTTCCGATTAATGCAAAAAAGCATGGAAATTCTTTTTTTTTACTGTAACCAGCCTATGAAGTCTTTTGCTCTTTCTTCATGTTTTCTACAGCATGGATTTTTCACTATAATGTTAGCAGTTGGTTTTTGATCTGTTTCCACAGTTTTCTGTAGCAGTGCCAATTTTGGCCCCAAAGTTAATTTTATGGTCACATGAAAGTCTGATCCTGCAAAGTCTCGGTGCTCCCTGCTCAGCAGTAGGATTAGGGTTTTACAAGGTGCTATAGAACCTAAGAGTAATTTGGGGTGATGTTTTGATGCTGTTTTGCAGTAGTTCCAAGGGAAGGTATCCCAGCACTGGCTGCCATGTGCCAAGAGCTGCCACACTCTTTGCAACGCACTGCTGCTACTCAGCGCCTCTGCACCCCGGCTTTGAATCAGAGCTGCTTCTTCAGCAGCAAAATCACCTCCTTATCACTCTGCCCCTCAGTTTGTTTTCCCAGTCCATGAAGGCACAAAGTATGGGACGGGCTCTGGGACACAGGCAGGCCAGATCTGGGGCAGTGCTGCCTGCACCGTCTGGATGTGCAGCACGCAGGCACAAAGGTTTCCTCCCAGGTAGGAGGTGCGGAACGGGCCTGGCTGCCAACCCCCTCTGCTGTGTCCTCAGCTCAGCTGAATCCACCCAGCCTCCCCGCCTGCCTCGGCAGGGCTTGTAATTAGAAACATCCTTTAGCTTCAAAACTCAATCCTACAGGGTGGAAACCACTGGCAGAGACAAACAGAGGCAGACCCTCTGTTGCCATTTCGAGAGTCAGGAACACCCTCCAGCCAAGAGCGAGCTTCTCCTGCAGCCTCCAGCCAGCTGCAGGGCTCAGGTAGTGATTTGCATTCCTGTGAGTGCAGCAAGGACAGGAGTTAAGGCGCAGAGACACGACTGAGGCTTTCTGCATTCTCCCCCACAGGACTCTAAGGAGGCTGAACTTGGTTTTGTTTGAACTTTTTCAAGCTGACAGCAAGAGATCAGCTTTGGAAAGCCCCAAAGCGTGGAAAATTCCAACTCTGTTGTTTGCAGTTTTATTCAAGTTCAGGCTGTTTGGGAGCACTGGATTCTTTTTTCACTAAAAATTTGCAACTTCAGTTAGAACAGCTGTTACCAGGCAACCAGCATAAATGGAACACTCTGAGCCAATGAAACAGATAGTTTATTCGAGTTGCTTGGTGCCCAAATACCATAATCATGAGAACAGCATTAAATAGATAAATAAAACAGGAGACAGGAGAGGCAAGGAGTCAGCATGAGGAACGGGTGAAAAAAAAGCAAGCCTGACTGCAAAGGGGATAAGAGGTAGGAACCCACAAGCTTGTGTGTAACACAGCAGGAATATAAAGGGCAGAACACCTGGAAAGTAGCAAAAAAACCTTGTTAAGGTATGACAGCCTGAGGAAGCTGCTAAGCCACACTGCATATGGCACCCTGGAACCTGATCTCTGTCTACAAAAAGCTTTCTCTGCTTTTCCGTTAATTATCTGAGACAGCAGCACCACAAATGTGTCCAGTTCTACTGTGAGAAAAGCCATCTTGAGCATATGACACGGGCAATGGATATTAGAGCTGGAGCCTTGCCCTGCTGCCACAACCCATGTGGTACATATTGCCCATTACCTGATGTTGCAGCAGCAGCAACACCGAAGAGCCTATGTCCCAGCTATTTTCCTCAGGACTGGGATCTCATGTTGCCTGATGGCTGTGGTGAGAATGCAACGATGGGAGAAATGCTTGGGGTTGCAGCTGTGGGACAGACATATCAGAGACACATGTAGTATTTAGTATTAGGCAATTTAGTATTTGAGGACACTGTTACTTGAGCAGCGTGTCACGGTTTGGATGCCCACACTTCAAAGGGGCTGTTGAAAACTGTAGAGACTTTAGAGGACAGCTCAGAAGGACTTCAGCAGTACAAAATCTACATTGTTGTCAGAGACCATCTAAAGTCATTACACTGAAGAGGCAGGACCATGGTGATCTAGCACCTCTGTGGCAAAGACAGAAGAAACAACTCTTTATTTGAGCCGGATGAAAGTACGACAGGATCCAGTGGGCAGAAGTGTCATACCACGTTACCCGTAAAATGCCAATAAAATAAAACAATGATTTCTCCGTTAAACTTCAGCTCTCCTAATGGAATACATTACAGTAAAGTCAGTTTTGTGTAAGAAAGCCTTAGGTGTTGTATTAGGAGGTTTCTCATGCGGTGCCTCACCGTAGGGAGTTCACTTCAGAGACTGATGACATTATTTAATTATGCCAGTGTGTCACTGTTCTCTGAATTACCTGAACAGGGTATTAATGTTCTGTCTCCCTGCACAGGATGCTCTGCATGGGAAATGGCATTGTTCAGAGTACAAGGGCAACTGCAAACAAATATTTTTAGCAGCACTGCGTAGAAAAATGGTGTTAATGAGCAGTGATTAAGCACACAAACTGTCAGAATATAATGATTAGAGATTTAGAAGCAAACATAAAAAGAAAAAAAGCAACATTTTATATTTTGGATGCTGCAAAATGTGAACAATAACTCCTCTGTGATATTTTTTCAAGTTTTTAATGTCTGCTACAACAAGTGAAACATGCCATGGAGATGGTTTACATTTTTATAATTTATTTGACAATTTAACAGGGAATGATTTTTGGTTTAGTCAAGATTTTTGAGGTAATCTATAACACTGGTCAGATCATTTACGGTCTCTTGAATTCTTTTGTTGAAATTTCGAATTTACCCAGCTGGATTTGAAATAGGATATTTTGAATAATTTAAAAACATTTACTTGAAGGTTTGAAATCAGGTTATTCTCTTTTTATAAAGAATTTCCAGATTAATGGCTGGAAGCCTTCACAGACTTCTAAGCACTTTTCCTCATAGGATACTCTGTTCTCAAGAGATCCTTGGGAAGAAAAGCTCAACCACAAAGTTGTCCTGACATACATGGGCATTTCAGAGCATCTCTGAAAGAAAGGTGCTACTACCAATTTGGTATTTTTATTGAAGATACTACAGAAAATTGTGCCAGAAAAGTAGTACTGGTCAGCACTATCCAGTCTCAAGAGATGTAGTCTCACTGTTTAGTCTTGCAGAGAAATTTCTATTTAGATATGTCCATTTCCATAGCAGGGAGTTCAGTCCTGTAATCATCTGCCCCATCTGTGCTCCCTTTGGATCCATGATAGCGTTTAGAACCATGTCTCCTTTTATTATTCTTTGCACTTCTGGCAGAGGCAAAAGCTTATGAAGCCACAGGGATAGTTTTAAAAATGAAGTATTTCTTTGCAATTGATGGTGTGTAGTGTTCCTGATCCAATGGGCATACTTGAGATATTGTCAGGTTACTTTCTTTCCTTGACTTAGTCAGTTTTATGGTCCTAACCTCACAGCTAATTCAAAATTTTCCCCTGTTGGCTGACAAGATCAACTTAAGATAAAACTGTGAATGGGCAAAACTGAATCTCATGATACTTGATACCATGCTTGGAGTCCAGGAGATGGAAGCAACTTACACATAAACATTTCAGGTTTTGTTACAAAAAAAAAGCAAACAAGACCTGCATTTGTTGGGGCCAGAGACTTCTTAAGTCATATGTTTTCACTGGGCTGTTAAGACTTGGAATCGAAAAGAACATTTTTATTTTTAATTTGAATTTTAGGACATTTTCCAATTGGGATCGTCTTGCTCAGTTTTAGAATTGTAGCATTCTTTTGCTTGGCTGGGAGCTTTCTGGCTTGCTTTTTTGTTTGTTTGTTTAACTTCTGCATTCGTTTCAAAAGAATCGTCGTTTCAAGCAAGTTAGATAAAATCATGAGTTACTATAGTCAGTGGTGATGTATAAATTAACCAATCTATTTAGGCATGCCTAGATGACAGCTAAGGGCTTTGCTGTGGAACAGCATAAGAGAACACCACCAGCAGCAGTGCATTTGCATCTGCCTCCTCCTCTGCTTGGAATCAACCTGTGCCAAGCCTTCTCACCCTTCTTCAGCTTTGGTCCTAGAGCAAAAGTCAGTGAGAGTCTCTTCCCTTTCTCTGTAGTGTAAATAAAGTTCAGTTTGTCAGAAATGAAGTAAAACCTCACCCCCTTTGCACCAAGCCTGTGCAGAACTAGCAGTTCCCAGAAGGGCTGCATCTGTGCAGGACACCATTCCTGTAGGCAAGGAACCTTCCACCTCTGCTCCCCTGGACTTGCTTAGCTCTCCTGCCTCAGCTGGAATCAGCACAGGCTCTGGGACCAACCTTCCCACCGGCATTGCCCAAGACAAGTTTTCTTCAGCTGCAGCAAGGACATCAGAAACTGCTCTGCTGTTCAAAAAGTCAGCAGCTTTGGCTTTTGAGGCCCCTTGACTTCGAAGGTAATTATTGCAAATCCATTTCTCCCCCATGGCATGCTGCGGTTTAAAGGGAAGAGAAGCAGACTGCCTCAGAAAGCGCTGCAATACTGCCTCCGTGCTGCACGTGGGGTCTCAGCCCATGGCCTCTGGCAGACTGCGGCAGCCAGGGCCGCGGTGCCGGGGCTGTGACCCCGCTATGGCCCCGTTCCCACCTTGCCAGGTGAACCACATTTGCACTTGTTATTTTCCTGTGTGTTTGCATACAAATGAGAGTAGAGCACCTAAACCTGAGCCCAGCACAATTAGCATTTATACAAATGCAGCATGTCTCTCTGGTCCTGTCTGTGGGCCATGCTTCCAGGCTCTGGCAGAACCCACAAAGGAAGTAGTGAAAAAGATTACTCATGTGCCCATTTCTACAGATGTGGGAACAGGATGCATGTGCCCTAAGGTCACACTGAAACTTCTGAGGAAGAGTTAGGAATGCATCCCAAACCCAGCTGACATCCACAGCTTAGCCAAAAGCAGAATTTTATTTGGCGCACTGATAGATTTTCTGCTTTTTGGAGAACACCATACAAACACAGTGACCCTTTTCCAAATTCAGCCTGGGTTCTGCACTCTCTTCACTGTGACACACACTACTTTGAAAGGCTGATGGTGCTTGTCCTGCATTTCCCCAAAGATTAGAATGTCATCACTTGTGGTTAAGAGTTACAGGGACATGTTGAATTACTTTTCTGATTTTATCTTCACATATTTTTCAAAGCTTAGCATATTCCAAACATTCATCTTCTGTGCTGTCTTGAGGCAATGTGATAGAAAATGCTTTCTCAGCTAAGGTTGTGGCAAAAATTCCAGGCATGACTTAAAAAAATAAATAAAAAGGAATCACTCCCTCTAAACGTTCTATTTCCCATATATGCTTGATGTATCTGTTAGTTCAGCCACAACACTTGCAGTATTTATAGACACCTAGCAGAAGCCATTTATTCTTAATAAAATAGGGTACCCATGATTAATTTACAAAGACAGGCACATGAAGCAGTTTCTAAAGAGCCCTCAATACACAGAGGTTTCCTTTCAGGAGCAGGGAGCACTCCAGAAGTGATGGTATCAATGGATCCTAAATGCTTCTGAAAATCAGACCCCACTGTGCTGCTGATGACACGATGTGGGCTCAAGCAGGCACCAGTCTGCAGAGCACCTCTAAGAACAATGCCGGGCTGAGGGCGGCTGGAGTGCCAGAGACCACCCCACAGAGTAAAGGCAGGAGAGGAAATGGTGTCATTACCTGCAGCCACCCTGCATCTCAGCTTCTGTCTGCGTGTGGAGTAGCAGCACCAGCTACAGACGAACAGGCTACCAAAGGATTTCCCAGCTTCTGTTCCTGGAACATAGGCTCTTACAGGGGGACAGAAGGTGGGGACTTGTTAAATTACCCCAGTAAAAATACCAGACCTCAGCAGGAGTGACCCAAATGTGCATCTTGCTCCTACAGTGTTTAGTGCTTCATATGTCAGCATAGATATTGACAGTTCCTAAATCCTTCACACTGGGGACAGCAAACATGAGGCATATGCTCAACCAAGCGGAAAGAAGCAATCCTGAAGATTAACAGCCAAATCTGGCACTCCTTCAATGGCCATACTCTATCAAAACTCCTACCAAAATCAATACCATTTTTAAATGGGGACTCAATCATACTACTGCTCAGAGTAAGGGGGCAGCTTATTATCAGAGTCCTGGAGCAGAGTAGAGCTGCTTTAAAAGTCCTGATGGCAGTTACTAGAGGTGTGAAGCTCCTTCATGTCAAAATCTTGTGCATGCACACTCAGCCCTACACTGGCCTCCCTCAGTTAGAGTAGAGGCTCAGTATCACAACCGTATGTGCTTACAGGCTTGTTCTAAGGAGCAGAGTGCAGAAATCATAATCCCTTTTGACTGTCTTGGATATAAGATGCAAGACTGTTTGAAATAGCTGTACCAGTTGCCCATGCTCACAAACAAAAATAGGGTGTGTGGAAAAGCTTGGGTGTAGCTTTTCCCACTATGCACTTACCTGTAGTCCAGGAAAGTGGTGATCAAGGCTGATGGGGCTTTGTGCTTCCTAGTGCATCTATGCAAAGCATCATGTCACCTCGTTGCAATGAAGGAAATACAGGATCAAGGCCCTATTTCATTCCCTGTCCTTCATAGGTTATTTTCCACATTTCCTCAGGTGAGATGAATTTCCTCTGAAAGGCATGTAACAAAATGCTCTATTCAGAGGCTATGTTACTGCACAGTGAATGGGGGTTATCATTGCAGACATTGATTGCCACAGAAACAGTCACAAAACCAGCATTTCAGTGGGAGAAGCAGAAGGGACTCATTGCAGAAAAAGCCCAGGAAGATGAGTGCGGTCAGCTCAGAACATCCTAGAAGAGCAGCTGCACCTGGTGAGAAGGGGGAAGCTGCAGCTCTTTTCCAAAGATACACACCAGAATTTCCCATTCCCACTCCTCTAACACCTGGGTAAGAAACTGTTAATTTAATATCTGAAGTTTTGGGTTAGAATAATATCATTCACTGGAGAATAGATGGCTTGAGATATAATCCCTGTGATTGAAATGCAATTGCAGGGAACAATTTCCAATAAGAAAATTATTTGTGCAATTTTGCAAGTGTCACATTCAAACCTGAAGTAATCCAGACAATGTCAGGTGTTAAGCCAAATTCAGGGGTGTTTTCACTTAAACTTTGACTCTGAGCACCTCCTGGAAAGAAAATATAGACAGAAAGTCAACCATCTGCTAATGTGCACGGGTAGCTTTGAAAGTGAAATCATGAGAAAAAGGTAGACACTAAACAGAGGAAATGTCAGAGAAGTGAGTAGCACAAGCAAGAGTGACACCCACCTCCTGAGAATGCATCTGTTTCCTCTCATGTGCAGAGTGAGCATGCTTCTAGGAGGATCACACTTCCCTGCTTTTATATGCTTTAATGTTTTAGCAACTGACTGACCCCACTGGCATCTCTGCCAATAATTACAAATCCCTCCCTCCCTGCTAGGGACTTGGCATGTCTAGGACACCTGCTAGTCCCAAGATTAAGGTGGAATCATGGGCAAGTATCAGCTGTGATGTAACTTTTCTTTCGTGTTTAATGTCCCTGAAACCGCTGTGCAGGGTTTGCCTCAACAATACAGTAAAAGCATAGACATTCAGCATGTATAATTTAGAGACTGAGGTTTTGGCCTCCAGGGCCTTGCTTAACTGATGATAATCCAGTTGACAGGGTGATTTTTCCCCTAAATGATTCAGCATATCACATCTCTTTCGTCCTGCTTATTCAAGGAGAAAATACCTAACGGAAATGAATAGCTTGTGGGGTGAGCCCAGAATGTCTGGCTTTGATCCCTCTCAAGGAAAGGGACTTTGCACAGAACATCCAGCCCTGCAGAAAGGCTGTGTCCAGGCATGCTTATTTTACCTGACATGGCTATGCCCTGCCCTTTTCTCAGGGCTGTAACCGGCCCTGTGGCCAATTATAGCATTGGCACCCTCTGCCCTGGTGAGTAAAGGTGAGAGGTGCCCTCCCCCAGTCTACAGTGACTCTCCATGTGCATGCATTGGAGTGCTGCTGGAGCCACAATAAAAAATCTAGTGGCTTTCAAGGCAGACAGTGTGGGGGCAGCCCATGAGCAGCTGGAGTGGTCCTTATGCCTTACTGCCTGCTGTTCAATTGCGTCTAGAGAAGAAAGATCATAGGGCTGGCTCCAGGGCAGCAAGTGAGCTGCTCACATTGTCCAAATTCAGCCAAGGAGCCTTGGAATTGTCCCTCCTATGCTAGTGCATTTCTCACAGCGAGCCCTGCCTTACTTTCCTCTGCTTCAGTGTTCGCACAGATTAAACCTTTTGTAAAACTAACTTTTCAAGAAAAAACCCACTTTCCTCCCTTTCTGTCTCCTCCCAAAAGACCAATGCAGAATTACTGAGCAGGTTTAAGTGTAGAGATGTGTGCCGTGAGCAGGCTCATCCAGCACTAAGCAACTCAGCCATTTTGAAGCCTGAGGCCCCTGGGAGCCCAGCTTGGCTTTCTATTTTTGCAAACACTGCTTTCTAGGCTTCATCTAATAATTTCTGTTAGATGTATCTCCACAGATGACCCAGATTCATTTGAAAAGCCTCTTTGTTTTAGATTGTCATGCACATATTTAAAGATGGCTTAACAGCTTTCTCAGATCAGGGCCACATCAAAGAGTTTTGTTCCTGAAGAAGTAATGATTGCCTGCATTTTGAAGTAGCTGTGCGCGTCACATGAAGCCTGTCAACAAAGTGCAAATTCATCTAGGGATTCTCTTGGTTGCTTCTTTGCCACTTTAAACGTACATCTGACGTAACTGGTGCTTTTTTACTTTTGAAAATCCCTGTTAGAGCAAGCATGAAACTTTGCAGGCTTCAGCCTGTCTCATGTGATCTGTCAGATGAAGGGACTGCACAGCATCCTCCTTGCATGGCAGCTTGCTCCTCACAGCCACGGAGTTCCCAGCTTTGTCAGGTTTCCTACAGTTTTTAGATGACTGCCAGACTGAAATGTCAACTACAAGAACTGGAGGAGGGATAGCTGTGTGCTGTTGCTTTACTATAAATGTAAAGTTGACTGTGGATATTTTACATTCAGTTTACTCTTTGAAATGGATGGTTCTTCCTTTTATATTCCTTCTGACTATTTTTCACCTTTATACGGTGGACTTGTTAGACAGTGATACCACCATGCTCCAAATTCTTTCCCTGCATGTGATATTTCAGTTACACTTCTTACCTGGCCTTATGCCATTTCTTAACTGTTTCAAGGTGTGGGTAGGAGACTTAACACATTCCCTAAAACACTATATGTGAAAATCTAAACAGCTAATATTCGTGCCAAAATGTTTCTATACCCATTGCTCATCTTTCCAAGGCTGCATTCAGATAGCTACCAAATATGCACTGGTGTGACAATTGGCTGCAGGGTGTGTTTTGGCAAGAAGGGTGATCTGTTAGTCAAGTTGGAAAAGGAGCAGCACGGTATCAGAACAGAAGGTCTTTACAACTCTGCTAATGAATTGTAACGAAGCTGAAAGTGGAACTTCACCTTCACAAAGTCAGCATCAAGAGTGCCACTAAAAATACCTGATGAGAGAAGAGGAAGACAGGGGAGAATCAGAATGACGGAAAGATGCAGTTTTGGTCTTCCTTTTATAAAGGGATGCAAATGACACAGAACGCAGAATGTATTCCATTCTTTGCCAGAAAAGACACCACAAGTTCTGCATCCCAAGGAAGGAACTGTCATTGGAGAAGATAATTTTTTTGGCACAGTCCTTTTTCCAGTGATATTTTTATTATGTTCAGCAGAAAAAATACTCTCTGGGGCAAGCCTCAGGCATGTGCTCTCACCAAGGGCCTGTGGAATCATCCTCCACATGAAATACTTCAGCACTCCCAAGTATGAAGTACAGCTGCAATCCCATGAGGAGGGACTGAGTTCATGTTCCAAGTGCTTATAGCCTAGTTAGAAAACCCACCTAAAAGAGGTTCCTGCTTAAAATTTAGCAGTTCTGAGAAGGATTTGAACCAGTCTCTTGACATTCAGGGAAGGGTCCTTCGGCACTGAGCTACTGAACAAGAGGAGAATAACATCATTGCATTATCAAGCAGTTTTCTGAATCTCAGTCTTTATCTCTTCTTTTTACAGATTTTTTTTTTTAATTGAACTAATCAAAATTTTGGGGAAGGGAAAAGAAATAATTTTTTTTAAGCAGGACAATAAGTCTGATCTAAACCAAATACAAAAATTGCATGCCATCATTTTTTAAAAAATCAATAATTCATGTGGCCCTTATCATGAAGACATTTTCTAAACTCATAATTTTCTACAGTTACAGAGTTCCAATAAATTTTCAGGTGCAAATTTAACTGTCTAAATCAGCAAGCTGATTCTTTGTCATGGCTACAGAGTTGCTGAGAATGCTGTAACTTCTTTGGCAAGTTGTATTAGATTTGGGGACTAAAATATGTGAATGCAAGTATATAACTAAGTCTGAAAATATTACAGGAATAAACACTGCATTTGTGTGTTCCTTTGTACCTTTATTAAAAACAAAGCATTTCTTCCATGTGCATCTTTCGGAATATTCCCCAGTCGGAGCCTGGGGTGGGTGATGTGCAGAGAGGGAGGAATAGTTGTGTTGTAGCTGGTCTTATGAGCTGGGTTCAAAACCACAACCACTTACACTTATCGATGCCAAGAAGCTTACAAAAGACATTTGAGATTGTAACAATTCACTGCAAAATTGGAAACACATTCAACTCCACCCCACAACAAGACAATCAAATAAAAACTTTTAATGTGAAAGCACTGGAAAATGTGATTCAAAGCTTCTTGCTATCCACTTGATCTACCTACCCTAAAATATCTAACGCAGACAAAATGAAGAATAACTGATTTGTTTTGTTTTATCTGTGGGAAGGTATTAAACTTAAGACTGCAAAATAAGTCTGTAAAGTCATTCCTAAATAAACTATGGCACTATATTGAAATGAGCTGCATGAGCATGAAGCTAGATTAACTCATTGTAGAATAACATCAAATAATTCTTTAATAATTCTCTCAAAAATGTTGCCATCAGGTAATAGTTTATACTAATCTATGGGTTTGGGATAATTTAATAACATAACTGATATTTCTTCTTTAAAGAGGCTGTAGGTAAAACAAAATGGCTTTATTTTGTCAAATCACAGTTATTTTTCTGTGATTTCTGTAATATACATCTATCTTCTCATTCTACAAAGGTAATTTGAGTTAATAACATTCCCAAATAGTAACATATAAATCAGGATCTATTCCTGATAGCAGGACCTAACACACTAGTAAGTTTCTTTTCACCTGAAGGCATTTTTTCTCAGTTTTAATAACATAAGAAGGGATGACTACATAGCTATGGAGCAAGGAAGGAAACCTGACTTTACATACAAAAAATAGGCAAAATATATTTTAAGGAAAAACTAGTTAAAATGAAACTCTTATACTATTTTCTCCCATTTCACAACATATGCCCTTAGCTGGACTATGGAATAAAATAAAGATTAATCTTATTTTTTATTATTGTACAAGCTTTCATCTCAGGAACTCATAAGGAAGTTCAGCAGTGACCCAATATCTTTGTGGCATTTCTAAGTATTACTGTCCCCAAGAGGCAAAGGATTACCTTGGGAACTGATCCAGGGCAAAGCATCTCTCCTGTATTGAAATGGCCATAGAATGTCATCACAGAATCCCTGAATGGCTTGGGCTGGAAGGGATCTTAAAGATCATCTAGTTCCACTCCCCACCATGGGCACAGCCACCTTTCACTAGACCAGGATGCTCAGAGCCCCAGCCAAGCTGGCCTTGAGCACCTCTAAAGATGGGGCATCCACACCCCCAGCTTCTCTGGGCAACCTGTGCCAGTGTCTCACTATCCATACAGTGAAGAATTTCTTCCTTATATCTAATCTAAATCTCTTTCAGTTTAAAGCCCCGTCCTATCACTACATGCCCTGGCAAAAACTCTCTCTCTGATGCCCTTCAGGCTCCAGAAGGGGCTATAATGTGTCCCCAGAGCCTTCTCTTCTCCAAGCTAAACAACCCCAACTCTCTCAGCATGTCTTGATAGAAATGGTGCTCCTGCTCTCTCATCATCCCTGTGGCCCTCCTCTGGACCTGCTCCAACAGATCCCTGTTTTCTTGTTGGAGGACCCAGAAGTGGATGCAGTACTCCAGGTCAGGTTATTTTTAAAGCAGTTTTGTTTAAGCTCTTAACCTTTTAACTGTAATTTATTGTTTTTCTAGGTACTTAAATATATTTACTGATCACTTCTTTCCAGTCATCTTAAAAAACTCCAGTCCCAGTAATGGATATAGGCAGATCAGGGTTAGGGCAGATTCCTTTCTCCCCTGTAGCCTGTGGCAGCTGCTCACTCTCAAAGCCAGCCTCATCTGTGTGGACCCATGGGCAGGGGAAAGAAGCTCTGCACTGTGGCATGCAGCTTTAGAGGAAACCCCCCACACATGGAGAAACAGAGTGGGTGGGTGAGTAAGGCAAATTGAGAGCAATGCTCAGGGCATGGCAAATCCTTTCCAGAATTTCATGCATCATTGGGCTCACAGAAGGGCTCCTTTCCCCAATATCCACAAGAATTTTGCTTCAGAGACCACTAGAGAAAGTAGGAATTTACTCTAATTCACAGCTCTGTTTTATTTTCAATGTTCTGAAAAGAAACTGTCAACAGCCACACACTATAAGGCCAAGGAGACTTCAACAAATACCTAACCAGGTCTCCCACATAATCAAAAAATTCCTGCTGTGGGTACCCTCCCCCAGCAATACATGAACTGTGCAACTTTCATAACAAGAGCTATATAGTGCTTATTTTCTTTCAAGAGAGCCTTAAGGCAGACAGATTATGGATGTAGGCCTCAGAAATCTCTATGAGGTAGTTCTTACTTAAAAAAAAAGTAAAGAAAAAATGCCACTGGGCAGATCACCACTTTGTCACCGTTCCCTATTAAATGAGGCAGGAACGGAAAATAGCAAAATTGTCAAATCAGTCCTCTCCTAGTCCCAGTCAGATGCTTTATAGCTTCCTTGCACTGTGGCAGCCCTTGTATGGCTTGTTATGCTAATAGCTTTTAATTGAAATCTATCAGTGGTGATGCCAGCAAAGCGCTTATTGCATACAATTGAGTTACCATGCTCTGCAGGTCCTTCAGATGTGACCAGATATTGTATCTTTTCCTGTTGCTCCCATCTGTAAACTTTAGGTTATCCATCAGTGGCAGAGCAGATAGATCTTTAATGTAGTCTGTGTGGAATCAGGGGTTTCTATTTCCTACTAGCCTCCAAGTGACCCTGTGCCCAGTGGCAGGCAGGCTGCAGCCCTCTCCAGAGAGCACTCTTTCATCTAATAACCCCTAGCACAGAAAATCCCTAACTAAAGTGGGTGTTCAGCCAACTACTTTCTGTCTCTGAGAAACAGGTCAAGTAACATGTCCCTGGGTGTGTTGGTTCATTGCCTTTCTCTTCCCTCTGCTTGCAAACACTGTGTGGGCAGAAAATGCCTGATGCAAAAGACCCTCTTCTGTCTGTGAGACCCTTCACTGACTAACCTACACTGTCTGCACCTCGCAGGCTCACACCTCAACCTGTGCCAGGCCAAATACAAACTTCTTAGGTGAGAGCACAAATCATGCATTACATTGGTTCAGAGCATGGGCACAAACTGCCTTTCCTCTAGTTTAAGCTATGTCCAAGGGAAGGGCTGGGTGTGCTGAAGGCTGTCCAACAGCTGAGACTTGTTTTTCTTGTGGGCACTGACAAATTATATACAAATTATTCTGAGTTCACTACTGCAGAACATGGTCTGACATCCCTCATATTTGGGTTTATGTTGCAAACATCACCACCTGCATGTAATAAACTAGGAGTAAAAATGTTAAAGTACCAGGAAGTCAGTGAGGGCTATTTTTTAAGACAAGTTCACCTTTACCAGAATTCAACTGCAGGCCTTTTTAAAAAAAACTTGTCTTTCATTTTCTTGAAACCTCAGTGTGTTGCAGGGCACACACACAAAAAAGCAAACCCCAAAACCTATAAAAATAATGAAACTAGAAATGGAGGTATGTTTTACAACACATTGAACCATGAGCAAATAGTGCAAATTAGGAAAAAATAAGAGACTACAGAGTGCCTATACAGACAAACCAATGTTTTCCTGAGATATGAAAAAAAATCTGCCTAATAATAAATGACAACTTCCATCCCACAGCAAAGCAATAATTTAAAACTAAATTTACATTGCAATTAGCCTTTCAAAAATGCAAAGAACTTCAATATAGATGTCCATTAATAATCTCACTGCTGTCGGAAAGCCTTTTCCACCCACACATGATACTTAATTAAACTCAGAGTTCCTCATTCATACAAACAGACAGTTATGAAGAACAGGTGGTTTGTAATTTGAAGATAATGGATAAGCAAATCTCAGTATAACTTCAAAGGCTCAGATTATCTCATTTAATGTTTTACTTGTACTTTTGAAAATTTTACTTTAAGCTCAGTTTTGTTTCTCTTATAGCCGTGACATAGCATATCTATAACAGTCAATGTTTTTCTTTTAACAAAATGTCACAGATTGCTTTCAGAGCCATTAAAAGTGCTTAAAATGAGCTCAGGAGTTACAGCTCAACCAGTAACATGCTGTATTTTTGATGTGACCACAAGACTGTTGTTCACTCACACACGTATGGTAGATAAGTGCTTGGACATTATGATAGTGCTGAACATGTCTATCCCTTTTCCAGGCTTAAGAAAGTTCTGTTTCCAAAGACAGACTTGCTAGGGTTGCTTTCTCACACAGCAACATGCCTAAAAAATGTCTTTGAGATGGATCTAAAGAAAAGACTTGAGGACAGTTTCCTACCCTTACGTGGCCTGAATAACGTCTTTCCACACAGGTTGGCCATTTGCAAGCTCCGGTTTCATCAAAGGCCTCTGTGCTGCAGATGGTGAGTGTAGTGATGAGAAGACTGGTGTACAGCAAAGGTCTCTAAGGCTGCTTGCAGCTGGAAAGTTCCCTGCTGCTCTGCAGGGGAACATATTGAGAGCATCCTCAAAAGAATCAGTAAAACTTTAGCTGGCTGGTGGGAGAGCTTTGTGCTGTCAGAGGAGTAGTGAAGGCAAGAGAGAGGGGTCTGGAGAGAACAGACGTGGACAATGAACAAAGCAGTCCCTAGGCTCTCTGCTGGGCTGCCAGATTTACAGTCAGCCAGCACGCTGCTCTGTAGGGATACCCAGGGGGCGGTAGGATCCCATACAGCGCACTCAGGACTGTTCCCAGTGTTCTGATGGCCCCCTTGCAAGCTGTCACAGTGTTGTGTCAAGGCAAGCAGCAAGCTCAGGCCTCAGGCCACGCAAGTGCTGCTGAGCTGGCTCTGGACAGAACCACTAAGGCTACCCCTTAATTAATCAGTATTCAGTCTAATTAATTAACCACATGACGTGTTGTCTGTGGGTTGATAATGTTCATAGGCTGCACAATATTTATGGGGAGTTCTTTGCCTGGCAGTTTCTATCCAGAGAGAGCACTCAAACCTGGAGGAATAGGCTTGATTAAAGGGAGTTTTTACTGCCACCTGCAAATTTTAAAGCACTTTGTGTGGGGTTTCTCTATCCTTAGCTGACAGTGCATGAAATGCTGGAAGAAAGCAAGGCAGGGATGAGCTATATCTGAGACTCAGGTCTCTATATACCCTATTTATCTAATAAAAATCACTTCACTTGAGCTGATGCCTTTTTGTTTGTCTCTGTTTGGGAATTATATGAGAATTTCTGGTGCTGCAGAAAGTTAAGTTGCATCTCTTACAAGGGCGTGACAGTAATAACTCCTAAAGTCTTTGTGTAAGATTTGGAGGTTCCTTTGGAAGGCCATTAAATAAAGAGGAGAAAGACTGAGTGAGATAACTCCCAAATATCACCCAGAAAGGCATCATGTTTGGCATTTCATGTGCAAACTGCAATGACTAATTCAAAACAATGAAGCATTTAAAGAAAGAGACTATCGAGAGTAGAAACAAATGAGTCTTTTATAGCCAGTTCTAACAGCTATTTAAAGAGAAAATATAATCACAGTATAATCAATGGAGTGAGTAATATTTACTGGTTGATGAATGTCTCTGGAAGAAGGAATATTTTTATGTTTGACTTCTGACAGCTAAGGTAGCTATAAGATGCAGTCTGAAACCAACAGCTCTTTTATTTTAAGAGAGCAAATGATTCAAACAGTGTAGGCAAAGACACAGTAACTCACACCTCCACTAACAGTTTATTCACTAGTCTACTGTTTCTCTTGTTAAACTCTGTTCTACCTCCCACTGTTACTAACACAACTTCTATTTTTCAGTAAAACTTTATTACAGGCTTGCTTTTAAATAAAAAAGGACAAAGATGTTAAACCATGGTGTTACAGGTTACCGCCTACCAGCTGTCAGCGTGCATGATGGTGCTTTGAACAGAAAGGAGTGCCCTAAGTTGCACTGCTTTGCACAGCTTGGCTAAGTCAGGATCCTTCGGCATGGGCAGGGCCATGCCTGCAGTTCAGCAGCTACATAGAAGGTGCCATTACTCAACTGTGTGCCAAGGCCAGCTCCATTAGAGTGGCTGATTTTTATGTGATGAGAGTCTTTGTAACTTGTATTTATTCGGAGGAATATATAGATAAATAATTTGTCATGATGAGTTGAAGGGTGCTCAATCAAATAACTGCATCATGAGCAAGTGGAGAACACATATACTGTAGAAACCACACATCACATCTATGTACAATATATCTGAGTTAAATGGAAGGTTGTTGGAAGTTTTAGGGCTGGGGTTTTTTCTTGGAGAAGAAAGACTGTACTCAGAGGTATTTTCTTACTTGTTCTACAAGCCCTTGAAACATCCACCACCTATTTCATGTCAAGGATATGGAGGCCTTTACCACCAAGAGAGTCCTGTGCCTTGTCCATGGCCTACACTATACTTCTACATCATCCATCTTTTAAAAAATTCAAATAATCCTCATACTATACAGTACTGGGAAGAGAGATAAAAGTATAACAGGTAATACTAGTACAGCAGATGTTGTGTATTCAAACTCCACCGTCAAACCATAAATGTATGGTAAAGGCATCAAGAGCAGATTGTCTCCTTCATCTTAAATTACCTGTATGCCCATCAGTTGATCTCTGTTCTCTGTTCCTTTATTCCTACTCACACTGTTCTCTTCCTCCTAACAGTCAGCCTCACGTTTTTCCTCATAGTTTTATTTCTTCTGTTTGTGTAGCCATATAACACAGGATAGCTGGAAAGCTCAGATTCAATTACACAGAAATAAGAGAAATCAAATGATAGGTTTGGGTTTGCAAGATCCTTTAAACCCATTGTGATGTTTCTGGATGAAGACCTGTCTGCTGCTATCACTCTTCTCTTTCTAAACAGACCTGTGACATTCCTCTGGAGTGCAAAAATCCTCATGGTCAAATCCATACTTTACAACAGTGTTACAAACAGCAAGCAATTAATTTAAGGAAGTAAAGAGATCAAAATGTATGAGAGTGGAAAAGGTGTATATTTGTTTCTCTTTTCAGGTCTCCAAACAATGTTACTAAAACCTTGGAGAAAAGGTCATGTGCTCAAAAGTTCATCTGCCCCCTCCCCACCAGCGTAGTGGTTAATTTGGTGGAAGACAGCATCTCTCCCTGCAAGCCCTCTCACCCTAAGAGACGGTTTCTCCTGAACCTCTGGCATGGAAAACCCTAATCTCCCACACACACATTTTATTACTTTGCTGAACACAAACTACGAGGCCTCTTGTTCTCCTGCTCTTACATTCCTGTAGATTCTTCCTCCTCATTGTGTCTTTATGTACGTCTCCCTAAAGTCTATGTGCCCTAGCCCATCAAATGTCTGACTCCATGCTTAAACACTACCCTGAACAGAAACTCTCTCTTCAGTAGGGGCCTCATTTTGGAACAGCCCCAACTTCTAGTCCAATAATTTCTTTTCTTTCCTTCAGAGCCCTCTTTCATCTAAGCGCTCATTTCATAAAGCTTTCTGCAATCAATTTCCTCCTCAATGTCATCTCCACTTCCCCCTTTGTTTAAACTATTGCCCTCTTTTTTGCTTCTGTCAGATTTAGAATGTAAGCACTGTGACCAACTCTGCATGCCTTGATGGCACTAATAATGTATCATTATATATAATGATGTAATCAGAGAAAGTTCAAGAGGCAGTTCAAGCATGGGGAGGCTGGAACTAGCCCATCTTCAGACATGTAGAGCCTGCCATATGATTTGAGATAAAAGGAAAATATGTAAATAAACAGTTAAAACTATATGGGGGAAAAGCAAGGGGAAAGCCATTATATTAACTCTATATTAACATGATATATATTGTGGGAAGAGAGAAGGGAAAGTGGATCTGAAGTTTCCAATTCATCCAAGTAGTTCTGTATCACTGAAGATTTTGTATTAGACTGTTGCATAATGGGAAAAGCCTGTGCTTGCAGGACACGTTCCAGCAGCAGCCAGAAAGAAAGGCACATTGTGTAGCTTTCACCTTCTTTTGCCAGATTCCCTGTTATTATTTTAGGAAGGCACAATTACAGGCTCAAAATTTTCATAGACTTTTTTGAAAAATGCCACATTGATTAGATTTTACAAACTGCCCAGAAAAGGAACTCCAAAATTAATGGCAGGCTGACATAGTCTGTATTAGTGTGTTGACAAAACCTCTTTGTAACTGTCAGCATGTGGACCCCATGGCTGCAGGATACACTGTCAATTTCTTAGAAAGATGGAGCAACATTGCCAATTCATTTTTCTTTGTCAAACATTTCATTTATTATTGAGCCTGTATGCAAGTTAACATCTCTCTCTTGTGCCAACAGTACTGCAACAATAACCATTTTTGTATTTCTCTTGCCAGCTAAGTTTGTGCCACCCATGCTCTAGGACAAAGGAAATGTTCATGGCAGTATGCACTTAATGAATGAGCATAATTAGCATGAAGATGTCTCATCAGGCTGGTGAGGTGGCAGCACACTAAATCGCTACATAACACATAAAATGAAATGACTCCCACACCTGGAGTTGGAGAGAAATATGCTTGACATAATACAGTTGCTGGTCTAACATGCCAGTTTGAGTTCCCTTTGCTATGGACTGGAAGCTGAGAGAAGCCATGCGGGTGCCCTTCATCCTGCATCCTGGACTCCATGGGCAGAGTTCCCTAAGCAATGGCTTTGTAAGCAAAGGAGACTGTAAGGATGTCAGTGACCTCCCAGTCCTTGACACAAGGGGCTCCCTTCCCTTGTAGCGGATTTGGGAGAGTGGAACAGACACTATGTCTTCAGCAATTCCACCTTACTCTTTGCCAGCTGAGAGCAAATCTCCTTTTGCTGATGATTCAAGGTAAGAAGCTTCAGGCAGCAGTGGCAATCTGGGGAGCACTTCACACTACTGAACCTGTCACACAGGGACTGACCTCTGGGTGGGAAAAATTACTTGTGGAATAACCATCTTGCCCCCCAGAGGCAGGTATGCCAGAGTCCCTGTGGTGCTGGTGATATTGGAAGATGAACTAAGAACCAGAAAGGTACACCTCTGCTACCATAAATCTTGCTTGCAAGGGGAAGGCACCTTTATTTGCATTTGCAAACATTTCTGGACTTCTATATCATGCCAGCTCCATGACTGTGCCACCAGCACCTATTGACTGCAGCTTTGTTTTGCTGGGCAAAGCTGGGCAAAGCTGAGCAAGAGGAGATTGACTTAAGTGAAAAAAGAAAAAAAAGAAAAAAAAAAGGAAAAAGAAAGAAAATAAAAGCTTGGCAGTACTTAGTGACATGAGAACTGGCAAAACAGACACTAGAATCTCTTCATTCTTAAAGACAAAAGAGAGCTGAAATGAAACTAGAGCCTGTGTTTCAATGAAGGTCTGTATCTTGCAGGCTGGAACTGCACCTGAGTCATTGCAGGTTATTCAGCATGCAAAGGGATGTTCAAACAGCTTTAGTGCTGTCCAACCTGGACAGTTTATTCTGGGTTAGAAAGTCGGTGTGAGGGGGCTATATCAACACACCTACAAAAGAAAATAGCACGGGTGGGCATGTTGGCTCACAGCCGTGTCAGACCATATCCCTGTGCTGCTGTGCCCCCAGCTGTGCCATGGGGGAATGAGCTGGATTGGACTTTGCATCTTGCAGACTCAATCACATCCACATTCCTCGGTCTTTGTTACAAATGATGTTGTAATAAGCATAAAGAATGCAGTTTGCAGTTTGATATCCCAGGATGAATTTGCAGTGCTGACAGCTAGAGAAATCATCTCTTGATATATAATCAGATGGAATTTGATACAGGAGTCACTGCAAGAGGATAAATGTGTCATTTTTAGAGTTGATTTGACTATAGCCCCACTTTAATTGCAGAAAATACAAAATAAGTGCCAAATGGAAGTATGAGAAGCAATTTTTTCTGTTCATTACTGACACAAAATAAGCCATGAGCTTATCCTTTCAGACTCTGAAAATTCAAAACACCCTCTACATTTTAAGCCCTATTTCCCTAGAATGAGAAGTGGAGCATATTTGCATATTGTTACAATTATAAAGCTATATGAAAAAAATCTTTCTTTTCTATAAGTAAGATTGATAGGCGTTTTCCACAAAACTTGATTTTGAATGAGAATATAAATTAGAATTTTTATATATGCCAGGCAGTATGAATATTTTTAGTCAGTATGGACATATTTCATATTGTTCAGGGGAGACAAAAGAAAACCACAGCATCTAACAAGAATTTTACTAAATATTAGTTTTTCCAACTGTCTTTTGGCAAGCAGCTACATCTTGCAGAAATCAAGTAACCATGGTGTCTAGTCATCCTTACATCTTCTGAGACCAAATGCAGTTTAAATAACCACAGTCAAAACAACTTTGTTTGGAAAAAATAGTAAAATTCAGGGAACACACTTTTCTTTCAAGACGCCTTCTTGTATTTTTATATATATATATAAAGCTGCCACCTTTGACATCTGCAAGGGAGTTTCAACTACAGGAACTATATATTTGGTAAGATACTTTCTCTTTACATAAAGTATCTTACAGAAACTTTATCTTTGGTAAGACACTAAGTTACTCTAAAATACTATCTTGACTACTCAAGTTTTACACTTGTTTGGATTCAGAAAAATTGGAAGCGTTTGGATCAATTAAGAATGAGTGAATGTGACATTCTAGAAGTCACATGAAAAGAAATGCTTGGAAATCAATTGCAAAATAATCAGTTTAAAATGTCACAGAAGTTTAAAATTACTCAAAAAGTACCAGTGGTGAAACTTGGCCTTCAGTGCAGAGAGATCCTTAAACAACTTCAGGTTATGGTCAGGTTTGCAACCGTAAGTATTTGGACTTTTGCCCTAGCTTGTTCTCCACCATCCTCTGACTATCCTTTTTCTCCCTATTTTAGCTCATTTTTTTCAAGCTTGTTCTCAAGAAAGCTCTGACACTGGAAATGGACACACATTTTCACCTTAAACTTCACAGATACACTCACTAAGGCCAAACCACCAGTTAACCACACATACTCTTCCCTACTCCCATCCCACCTCTCCTCAGTTGTCTCTACACTTTCCTTCCTGACACTCTAATTGGTGGCTTTAAACTGTTAAGCCTTCAGGATATAAATTATATCATCTTGCATGTTTGTACATTGCCAAGCGCAAGAATAGTAACCGCTCGCCTTTGCTGGCAGTCCTATGACACCTTTGGTAAGGGGGTGGAAGCTCTGGAGGGCTAATTAAATTTCAGTGTGGGTGATCACATTCTGCTTTTCTAAATTCCTTCTGCTTATCTAAATTCCTCATGTAGTTACAACCTGATACAATATTTCTCTTCACTTCCCACTCCAGCTTGCTGTGTAGCGTGACTTTGTGCTTTTCAACAGCTGCCGCGGTCCTTCCCAGAGCTGCGTTTCATTAGCGGCTAACACATCTTCTGGCTGTGTCGGCTGCAATGTGAAACACACAGCTCCCTGTGCCTGTGTGTGTGCTTGAGAGAGACAGAATACTTTATTAATATGGATTTCTTTAAAACCCAGAAAAAGACACTGATTCTTAAACTATGCTCCACAGAGCACTTGTGGATGGTGCATTACGGGTTGGTATGTCACATGGTGTTCATTTGCTCCTTGTTTCCAGCTGCTAAATTGCACTGTGACACTCTTAAATATACGTTAAATACTTTCCTAATGTTACTTAAGCAAGTAAATTGCTTCCATTGCCTGAAGAAAATTCTGCAATTGCAAGCAGGGGGGGAAAGGAATGGAAAAGGCGATCAACAAGAATCTCTCTTAAAAATGTCACCCCTTAGGTTAATGGGATCCATGCCGTAGTGGATTCCTGCTCTCAGACAGAAAAACAACCCTTCTCTAGCAACATTTGGTGTGCTGTTCATGGCTGGATCCCACTAGCCAAGATGTGTTCTGGGCTAGATCTCTGAGAAGTGCTAGATCTTTGCTTTGTTTTTTATCAGACATACAAAGCTTTCCAGGATGCTTGGCACATAATTATTAAGTCTCTTCAGGGGAGTGGATCAAGATCTTTGCTACAGACGGAGGTACCTGGAATGTGATGGGTTGCCTGGAAACCTCAGGATAAGGTGGAAGGGTCATATAGCAACACTTTACGAAAACAAAAGTCTCACCATTTTACAGTAGCCTGGGGAGCTGAAGCCAGAGGCTGTGCCCAGTGCTCAGAAAGGCAAGTGTGATATTGCAGTCTCTCGTAACGGTGCTCGAGGTACATGTCTATTTATTTAATGAATCTCAGCATTTCCAAGAACTGATGCCAGAGTCCATATGCCATTTTCTTTTTCTTTCTCTCTTTCTTTTTTTTTCTTTTTCTTTTTTTAAAGCAAACCAGCAGAATATAAAATTAGACTTGCAATGCATGCTCTGCTTATATTGCTGTGACCCTGAAGATAACATGGAAAATGTCGACTAAAAATGTAATAAGTGAAAGCACTTTCTACACACACGTTCCTTCCCACCCCACTTATGTAAGGACTAGTCAGAGGCAGAAAATAAGGGACTTCTTGCTACTAGCCAGCCTATCATCTTTGCCCCCAGGCCAGCTCCCAGTATCTACAGGAAGTTCCTACCATTGTGAACATAAGGCTGTGCAAACAGGTTTTTTGTTCACAACTATGCAAACACATGGACATGGAAACAGTTCAGCAGGGTCATGCCATGGCAGCCAGGCTGTGCTAGTGGGCCATGTGTGCTTGGGCAGCACACAGCAAATTTGGTTGACTTTGGCAGGCTTGTGCTGCTCTCTGCTTGCATTAGCATCAGAATATGTAATAGGCTGTTCAGAATAGCTGTAGAAGTTGTTGATTTTAGATTTCTATTTCTAAGTGAGCAGTTGGAGTTTGTGTCCTATTACACAACAAGGACCACAGATCAGTAACATGAGTATTTGAAGTTGTACACTTCCATTCTCATTATAGTGTTTGTCACAAAGATGAATTAATGTTGTGCCATTTTCAGTTCTCATTACAATCTTTGTCATGAGATGAAATATTAGACTCTTAAAGTCTCTATGAATCATAGCAGCTTGCTCTATTATGTTGACCTTTTCAATATTCTGTGTTTGGACTGGCTGGCATTTCCTCTCCTCTTCCTCTGCAATAGCCACACTAAACTTGTGGGCAGGCTGCACTGGCTTACCAATGAAAATGCAGAATACTGACAAAGTCAACATTACATAGGCATGTCTATGTTTTGAGAATTGCAGAATTTGAATACCATTTACTATGCAAAAGAAGGGACTAAAAAAATGAGCCTGTGATAATCCTTACTGGCTGTTTCTATAAAACACTTCAGAACAAACATATGTTCTGTGAAAAGAAAGTCACTCCTAGGTAGATGTAATGAAAAAGAAACACAAAGCCAATCTACCAGCCATTGTTTGAAAAAAGAAGAAAAAATTGATCACAAATCTGTTGTTAAATGGCCTGAAATTGTTGTTTAATTTATTTCTTTATTTTCCTTCACTCTTTATTTATTACTACATGTGCAATTTCCTACTTTCTTTGCAATGCTGATGGCAACACTGCATAACCAAAGCCTGACTTGGGGCACTGAGGAGTGACTCTCTAGTATTGTCTAGTAGTTCCTAGCTGAAACAGTTCATACCAGACTGTTTTATTTCATTCCTGAGTTGTCACTGGAAATTACTTCATTCCTCAGTTGTTCTGAGGAGAACAGAGCTCAGATGACAGTCAACATTGCTCAAGACACACTACTGAAATGTCCCTTTGTATGCCCATTTTCATCACAAATGTGTTTCACTCCAGCTGTGAAGTGAGAAGACAGACAGGCGGCTAAGGACTCCAAACAACCTAAATCCCTCATAATTCTGTGCATGAAAAAAGGGCACTTTAATCCAGGTAGACTGTTGAGGCCCTATCAACCAATGCATCATTTCAACAAACTCATCCTGAGTGCAGGAACATGCCTGGCTCTGTGCGAGGCTGTGCTGCACATCCCCAAGGCCACAGACCCCTACATGCAGGCAAGAGCTCCCCCAATGAGGCTGAAGCACTCTGGCCACACAGAAGAGTGGGATTGCATCCTTTCTGGTGCAGGGTTTAGTTTGATCCACATGAAGGAGGCAGGGGACAGCCACTGTCCCAGGGCTGTGAGAAAGACCAGACACAACACAACATAAGGAATTTTGGGATCTTGGCTCTGTCATAAAATGCCTGCATTAAAGTATGCTGCTCCTGTAGTTAAGTATCATGCATACTGTGAATCTGAGATGTCTCTTAAATGCCTGTGGTTTCTGGCCCATTTGTCACATTTACAGAAATCAAAAATCTTTTCTAAATAGGAAGATTTTTTTATTGAACTTGAAATCTGTGTGCTTGACGAAAACTTACCATTTTAAAACATTCTGTGAAGTAAAAAGTTAAATAGGTTGGAAAATGTGCCATTTTAGTCCTTGTGAGAATCACAACAGCAAGATGCATCTCTGAGAGGACAGAGTAGGCACTTGGGAGCACAGCTGACCTGAGCACTGCTTAACATGCAGCCACTCCAGGCAGCCCACTGCCAGAGCACTATGGCCTCTGGTTTAGTGCAGTGTCTGTCATATGAAAGTTCTTAAGGCCACCCATTGCCAGAGAGAGCACACTGTTTTGGACAACCACCCAGGCAGGTGGGTGACGCCCACCTTCATTATACTTTGCATCTTTACAGTGGAACTCACTCCTTGTGTTCCTCCCCTCAGAGTTACTACAGAGGGTGCATGAAAGCAGCTCCACGACAGCAGCCTTAGTGTGCAAAAACACACTGTCCTCTCCCCTGGCTGGGAAGCACTCACCTGCAGACAGACACACAGGGGAAGCTCCATCTCTGCAAGCCACAGCTCCTTTCATGAGCATAACATAAAATTATGGGGATAATGGCTGCCTGCAACAGCCTCCACACCCTTGAAAGCTTCCCACCCCAGCTGATGGCAAAAAGTGAGAGATTTCTCCTTTCTGCAGGCTGCCACCATCCTTCTGGGATATATTCAGCAAATGCAGTCTCACTCTAGGAGCCAATGCTCAAGGGATGGAAACTTTAAACTTCTTTCCCTGACCTCTCTTGAAGTCCTTTTTCCAGTCAGGATGCAGGGCTCTGACAAGAACTCTGGAACCTGTGGAAGACAGCACCAGCCTCCGCCTTACCATTTAATTTCTCGGTCCAGCAGTGTCACACAGCCCTGACCCTGATGGTCTGACAGCACATATTCCCTTTGGCCAATCCTATTGTGAACTGCTGTGGTATAATAAGAGAGTACTGGAACATAAGAATCTCTTCAACCAGCCCATCTGACCAGCATAAGTCACAGCATTTACTTCTTCCATTCACGACTTGCACACTGGTAGCAGAATGCAGAAACTGAATTAAACTGCAAAGCACCAGTAGCAAAGCAATGCCATCAGATCCCCACACAGATGAGACTGCTGCTTTCAGGTGCTGGCCCAGGCAGTCCAAGAACTTTCACATTGGTTGCTCTTTGTGAAATAGTTGCATCAATAAAACCTCTTGTATGGAAAAACTCATATAATTCAGAGGTACCTTTTGTGAGCAGTATCTTCTCATTTCTCCTTAGGAAAGAGTTCCCGTGTAACAGATGCAACAATACACCCATATATTTGTCCAGCCAGAATCCTTGTTTTACATATCTAATTCATAAGTATGGACCAGCTTTTGAGAGCAAGGATATTTTTGCTGGTCTCTTTGCTGATTTCTGTCTCCCAAGGAAGTCACTGCCTGGACTTCCTAACAGTCATTGCTATTCACAGGACTGGGCTGAGAATCTGAGGGACACTGGTGTTGAAGGTGATACATGGACACACATGACAAACTTAAATGCTTAAATCAATACTCCATATAGGAAAGCTGTCTTATCCTTCAGCTGTTAAAGCAGAGCCAAGTGCTGCTACCCGGTATCTCTAGAGGTCGGTTTACGGAAGTTCCTTTCACAGAGAAAAGGGCACTGACTTCCATACCCACACACAAAGATATTACAACAGCTGAGTTCCTCCTCCACGTGAAGGACTAGCAATGGGAGCTCACACAAGGCCCCTCCAGCTCCACGGCGATGTTTTTTATTCAAAATCCAAACACGCAGCTCAGTGCCACACTAGCTGTGAAATAATTCTTTCCCCTTAAGCAAGCCCCATCAGTGTTTTCCTTGCTTAGTGGTAACAGACCTGAGCATATAAACAACCTCATGGCATACTCTGGGTAAGTCAGTGCCAGTCAGTAAGAGCCCCCCTCCGAGAAGACACTACAGAAAGGAATACTTTTAATTTAAAATCCCTCTAAGTGCTAGAGACATTTAAAGCATTAAGCAGCAATTAATACAAATAAGAAACTCAATCTCTCACATCATTAATACTAATTATGCTTTATAGTTACATTTTCTGAGTAAGATGACAGACAACATGCATATGGAGGAGGCTGCTTGACAGAGGTGCAGAAATGAGAGGCAACTAAATTGAAGCAGAAAGCAGTGTCAGACATATTTTAAAGATCCTTTGGCTTCCTCCAGCAGGGGAAAGCATTTTTTAAAAAGCTGGAATTGGGCCCACAGAATGTTCAGGAGCTCAGATGAAGTGCCACCCAGTGTGGGTGTCTCATGCACTGGGCAGTCATTCTTGACATGCAGTGGTTGCTGTTTGCAGTGGGACAGCTGCTGTGGATGTGGGTGTTTGACATCCCTGGGACTAAGATCCAAGGTGTCTTCAGTTGAATACCAAGCACCAGGGTCATTTTGGGAAAAGCTGAGTTCAGCTTTTGTCACAAGGAGTATGACACTGACGACTCTGAGGATGTAAGTGATGATGCTCAGGAAAACTGGATGGAAACTGGGCCAGTATTTTCACACCCTGCCTCTTTAGCAATGGATTTCTTGTCCTATATGGTGAACGTCACCAAATACCACAAGTCCCTGTAGAAAGAGCTGCCGTATTTTACTGGAAAGGTGAGGATTTTATTTCTCAGTATGTTTACACGTGAAATCAGTGGCACAAGGACTACTGGAAAAATCAATCTGGCATTAATGTGCTTGCTGACAAAATTGCTGTATCCAGAGAATCAGAAGTCAATTTCTACTAAAGCAAACAAAACACATACTAAAGATTGCACTTAGCCTGTTTTCTCAGATTAGGACTATTACCAAACTCAGAGTGTCACACCTTAGTGTTGTTATCTGCTCTCATTTTGCACCTTGTACTTTCCATGCAGTCATTACATGCTCCTGCTGACCTACTGCTGCTTACTGCTGACCTGCTGCACCATATAGAATGCAACTAAGCTAGGACAAAAGGTCCAGAGCTTAAATCAACTACAATATACATGAAACCTCAGCATAGTAGTCAAAGGAAATCCGGACTATGCTTATGACAAATGCTTTCTGTTTGGTTTCCCTGTTGCTTCCTTTGACATGGCTCCAGTTGCTTGTCCTGTCAGGGGGAGACTTCATTCAGAAAATTCAGCAAAAGCTGGAGAAGTCATTAGCAAGGTTGTCTGTCCTGCCTAGTGTTGTGCTGAATTATACTTGCGAGCTACAGATGTATTTGTCTTTATTTTACTCCACCATGGGAGCCAGTTCTGACCTGGATTAGCAGTGGCAGGGCATCTTTAATGTAAACTCTTAAAAGTTGGCCTTATGCAAACATATTTCAAGTTCCCATGTGGTCTCTGAACTCCCTGTGTAAAGGGGAGATTATCCCTTGGATCATGAATAAGGTGCAATAAAAAGAACAACACAAGACATTCTGCCAATCAGTAAAACATAGCAAGCCTAGATAAGGGGGAAGGAGAAAGCTCATCACATTTCACTGTTGGCAAATACTGGCTAGTAGTGATGACTTGAAGAACATTTCTTGTGCACATAGCCCCTGTCCTGCATCAGGATGTGCCTGCCCCTCAGGGCTGCCAGATCAGTGAAGATCCAGTGCCAGGGTGGCCACCCAAACTCTCACTACAGTGCCCTTTGCCCAAGCCCTGCCAAAGCCATGCTCGGTGCTCTCTTGCAGGAAGTACTAGCTGTTGTTCCATGGCACAGCTGCACTCTGCTGCTTGCAGCAGTCCTTGAGAAGACTGAGCATTTCAGTCTCAGAGAAATTCTGTACATAGCTTCAGGCAATGGACATCATGCTGGCAAGAAGTAGCAAGGCTTCTTATTCTTGGCTCTGCCACTGACCCACTGTGTGACCTCAGGCAAATCACTTCACTTCTATGTGCTTCTTCTACTTCCTGTCTTTCATCTGTCTTGTCTGTTTGACTGCAAGCTTTAGGAGGGGGATGAGTATGCAGCACCAACCACAGGAGAGCTTTAATCTCTGTTGGGACTCTGAGCACAGTACAAAACCTACAGCTATTCTGTAGTCCATACTGTCTACATTAGCACTTTGCACGAAAGTATTGCAGAGTGGTCAAAATGGGCCACTACTTCAATATTTGTCACATCAGCACTTCAGACATCACCCAGCATGTACCCTGGCACTCTGTCCACAAAGCAGGAAAGATATTCCACGCAGCAGGCCTTCTACATTTTCATTTAGATTGTTGACTGTACATGAAAAGTGAGATTATGAACAGGACTACTTTGCCTTGAAAATATGCTTTGAATGTGCTTTTTGACAATGAAACAGGCGTGCTATAAGAAGGCTTCTATAAATGACCATGTGAAGTGCAAGGAAATGGACTTTCATGTCTTGAAAATGACTAATAACAAATGGATGAGTAACAGTGTTATTACTGCTAATGTGATGAAAACACCCCACATTTACAAGGCACGATAGAGATGCATAGGCCAAGGAAGGACCTGACTGGTTGATTCCTATTGGGATGGGTTCCATTGGCTGTAGAAGGTGCACACTCACCACCAGTTCAGTTCTGACTATACATGAGTGAATGGATGTCTCTGTGTGTGTGTGTGCATGTGTGTGTGTATAGACAGAGAAGAAACAAGAAAGAGAATGAGGCTGAAGACAACGTGTTAAAGAAGAAGTCGAATAGTGCAATCCCACAGGTAGAAGAATCCAGTTGCTGTATAGACCTGTTGCTTACCAAATATTTTAAGTACATCATTCCTTGCAGAACCATAATCTTTTGGCATTCATCTATACTTAGTTTTTCTTCTAGTTTTCTAGGACAAAGAATATCTTATGCCTCCTGAAAATACTCCTTTATGATCTGGAGCTGACTGAAAGATCACGGTGACCGCAGGTAGCCTGAATCAGCCTCATGGCACTTATAACACTCTCCCTGAAGAAACTCTCACAAGGCATAACTTTCTCCTCTTTTACTACATGCTTTGTGGAATCTCTATAGAAGGTACCCTTGTTCCAACTGTAAAGCAGCTTTGGGAGAACCTGTAAAGAGCAGGTGTCAGCAAAGACAGCAGATCATGTTATCACACAGCACGACGCTCTGCAACATTATCATTTTGCAAGTTCTGCTGCTTCCTGTTGTCCCATTACTAAAGGTGCTTTCTGGCTTTCTCTCCCTCTGTTGTGACAGCTTTTGTCTTTGCACCACTGGTGCAAAACTAAAGAGATATAACTGAACAAGGGAGCAGTTTTGTTCTCCTGCAATAGAGAGATATGCCAGGCTTTTTAGATGAAAAATTAAATATAGACATGTTTTTGAATCTCCTTTTGTTTTTCTAAGTTTTACAACCTTACTTATCTGTAAACAAAATCATCATTTTTTTTTCATAGCACACTGTATAAATACAACTTCATGCATCTGGGAAGGTGACAGCTGCCCTGTGAGATAGATTGTGACAGTTTAAAATCAGGGAATCAATCACTGAGATATAGTGCCTGGATGCTGTTCCCACCAGGATGTATTGCAGGATCCAGGAGCTCGCTATTTGAGATATGCCATCATAACTCTGATAGATTAAAGCACCACATCCAGGAAACAATTGTGTAAGAAAAAAATGGTGTCATAGATCTGCCAGGTTACAGCACAGACTCCAGGAGCCAACTAAGGGAGGGCAGGGCTGTATCTCTGCTCCCAGAAGCCGCCAGAGCAGCATGATGACAGTTCTGTTCTCAAACAGCCCCATTATGACCTAATTAGCATATATGAATTGCAGATTTAAAGCATTAAAGTGATGTACAAATCATTAATTTTTTGTCAAATCCATGTCAGCCTTGTGTATGCCTTCCTATTTTAATGTTGCATGACAGTGAAAAGAAGTCTAATCCTCTGTATATAAAGAAGAGAGATTTGGTGTAGCTGATATAATGAGATCTATTTAAACACTGGATGTTTTGCAGCTTTGAGTGTATCTGCTCAGAGAAAAAAAAAACCACCACATATGTCCCATTAGGGTTAATTGTGAAAGGATGTAAATATATTCAAAGCCCCAAGGGCAGTTCTGCATGTTGTCTGTATGAAATAAAAGATTTAAAACTTGTTTTCCATCAGAATTTCTTTTTAGTTTTGCGACAAATAAAAGAAACCACCTGCTCACACAAGATGGACCTGATTTTAAGAGGAGACGAGCACTCAAAAATCAAGCTCTCACTTTGGAAACCAAGTCTGAGCCATAGTCTCAGGAATGACATACAAAAAATTCAAACAGATATCAAAATAAAGTCCACATTAACTCCAGTGCCTGCAGAGAATCATCGCAAAAAGGGAGGACAACTGCTTTGAAGTGGGGCTTTCTAAACTTCCTATTAGAGCTTCACAGTGATGCTGGGAAGGCTAGGTATCACCTGCAGGCTGTGGCTGGCTGTCTCAGCCACTACAAACTGTTCATATTTCAGGATGGATCTCCATCTGCTCTGGCCTCATGGGTTTATTATCTTCTTACCATCCCATTTCATATCTCTTGTTTTCCCTTCCTGGCTTTAAAAGAACTCTTGCATGTCATGCTAAGAACCGAGGATACAGCTCCTGTTCTGAGCTGAGAACGCTATTCAACACCATTGGGCAAACCCTTCTGCCACTTGATTAAAATGTCATCCAAGACCCCTTTCAACGTGCCTCCCCTTTCAATTACTCTTCCACAACAAGTGGCATTTCACAGGCATGAGCGAACATCACATTTCCATCAAATAGGCTTGCATATGAGACTGACTGAAATCCAGATGCACAGAGAGGTCTTCTTTGACAGTCTCTCAAAGAGCCTGGCCTGGGGATGGATTGAATTCCAGGGAGCTGCACAAGAGATAGGTAAGAGGAATAGTCTTGACAGCTATGTTCAAGTATTTTATGCATCAAAAGAGAAGAATATTGGTGGTATAATTACAGTGAAGTACACAATTCCAGATGCTGGCTAAGATTTTTATTAAAGATAATGTAATTAGGCACCCAGTTCCCATTTGTTGTTCATGAGTACTGCAATCTTCACCCCTTTGCCCCTTTGAAAGCACCTATAATCCCAAACCAGCAGGTTTGGTCAAGTTGTTTTTGTGTGTCTTTGTTTTAGATCTGTGTGTTTCTGCAGTCAACAGCACTCCTGGGCAGATGATTTCTCTTACAGTTCACTAGAATGACTTTCCCAGTAGCAAATAATCAGCAGTGTAGCTCATCTTTTTTGACAGGAGCTGAACACAGAGATGGCTCTCCTCAGGCTAGCAAAACAAGGATATAGAGGAATGAAAGTGCCATTGAGAAACGTGTTGAACTGAGAGGCAGCCTGTGTCTGCTCCATACCTGGACAGGTGCTCAGCACTTACCTCTTAAGTGTTATTTCAGTAGCTCAGAGAGTAGTTGATAAGGAGTCAGCCATCAGCATGTGAGATTCCCACACTTAAGGTGAGTTAAAGTGTGTTTGTGTCTTAGAGAGACACTTGGGCACTCTCTTTCAGCCCAAGAGTATTAGCTTTGAGGTTAAGGAGGAAAAAAGCAGGTGAAAGGCTACACTAGGAACAAGGTTTGGGAGGAAAACCTATTTAAATTCTTGCCAGAATTTGGGGAGCCCCTGAATACATTACAACTCTCCTGGAATGATTCTATGATTCTATTATATGATTTGCAGTCTTTACAGTAGTACTGTGTTTAAAAGTGAAGATGGGAATGAAAATTGCACAAATTCAGAGACTGCAGGGAGAGCAGAGACCATCTCCAGGCAGAGCCAACACTCAGCAGTAGGCATTACTCCAGGAGCTGAAACAAAAGAAGTCTCAAGGTCCTTGTGAAATTAATTCCTATGTGAAGGGCTAAGGCAACCAGTCAAATACCTTTGCAAGAGCCTTCCTGAGATCCCTGAGGGACTCTAGGAGCATGTAGGGCTTGTTTTAACCTCCTTTCATAACCTGGAATCCAAGGGAATACAGTTGCAGGGACTTGGTCCCTGAAGACAAAACAGCTTTGAAGTGTATTGGCAGAATGCAAATGAACTTCTGAGCCATGCAGACCCAGCTTTGGCCTCGCTCCTGCTGCTAAGGACAAGCTGCTTGGCTGCCACAGAGCAGTAGTTTCATTGCTTCTTGCTGAATTCTCTACCCTGCTCATCATTTTCTTCTCTGCACTTGCACATGCAGAGCACTGTACAGGATATAGCCAGCTAACCTGGCAGAGCAGCTGCAAAGCCTTTCAGGTGCTGGCATTTCAGACCTGACCTGCACCTACTCCAAAATCTCTGTGCCAAAATGGCTCCTTGGCTGCAAGCTCCTGAGTTCAGGCTCTTATGGAGCTATGGGAGAACAGTCTGAACAAAAGGTCCACTAATGAAGCAGCAAAATCAGATGGCTCCAGGGACTTGTTTAATTTCATTAACTTGAGAGTTGATGCAATATCTCTTGCAGTAATTGGTATGTTCATCTTGTCCCTGTGCTATGAAAGAGGGAAGCAAAAGATCTTCATTTCATCCCAGAGCTCAGATGAGCTAGCCCTACACAGCACTCTGTTAGTGATCTTCAAAAGGCATTATTTATAAAAGTAGCTTTCTGGGATGCTGCTCAATCCATGCCCATTATCCATGCAAATTCCGCAAGCTGTATCGGGTTAGATAGCTGCTGGTATTGCTGGAAAACCAACCAACCTGCAGAAATCTTTGCTTAGTTCTTTATTGAGCACAATGTGGTCAGGATTAGTCAGTCATGGCATTGGATTAGCATTATTGGTAGCCATGGCAATTTCCATTTGTGTGACAATCCATGTAACCTTTCCCATTAAAATTCAGCTTAAAATACCTATGAGAATCCCACAGTCCTCACTGAATCCCAGAAATATCATATGGCATCATTCAAGCTAGAATAAATCCAAATACATCTGAAGCTTCATTCAAATGAGCTGAAACCACACAAAGTTCAATTAAAGAAGAAGAGCATTAAAAGCCTGAAAAATGGGCCGTGTGCATTCTAATTCTGATCTGGGTCTTGCCATGATTAATTACACTTCTAAGTCTTACAGTTCCTTCAGACACATATGGGAATTGCTCCCTCTGATTCTTGTTCACTCAGTAGTTAAGCCTGTGAGGCTAAACTTTCACCTGAACCAAGGTGAAAATTTCTGCTGAGGTCAGCATCATGGCTGCTAAAAATTCTGCACACATCTGTTGAGGTACCAAACCTTGCTGTAGAAGGCCACACCACTGATCCTGGCAACGCAGCTTGCCCACAGCCCACTCTGAGTTCCATATTCAATTCAGAGATAAAAAGCAGGGTTTTCTTCACCTCAAGCCTGTCACGTTTTTCCTCATTTTGCATACTCACCAATGAATTATTATAACTGCTGCCAGAATTACTGCTGCAGGGGCAGAATTTAGACTCACTGAATACACTGATTGTTAACAGCTTAAATATGGAAGTGGAACAGGATTTGACATCCTTCTGCCCAGGCTCCAGTTCTCTGGTCCCTGCTTACTGACCCCCAGATGAAGGGCAGTAGCCAGCAGCTGCAAGGTACTTACACATTGCACTGCCACAGCTGTTTGCAGCTGACCTGCATGGCTGCATCCTTTTGCAGCCAATTCCAGGTAGAGAAAGAAATGATGAATTCTTGGTCCTATGCTTCCCATAGGGAATTTTTGCCTTAACTCAGTATGAAAGGCCTCTGTTTTCGAGCTCTGCCCAACCAAAAGATCTCTGTTTTGAAACACATTCTGCTAAATCTCTACACACAATAGCTTCATTGAAAGATTGGAAGGAAAATAATAGGAGTGGCCTGATCAATGTGTGTAATAAGCATACACAGTAACAGACATTTTTATTCCATTATTTTGCATGTAATAATACCCCAGTTTTATACACTGGGTCTCTCTTAGGGAAGCAAATATTCAGCTTGGCAAATTTTTCCGTGTGAAAGTGTACCCATTAAAATTTAAACTAAGATTTTACATTTGTTATCTATCCCTGGGTTATATCTTAGGTCAGCAAAGGGGAAGGCCTGAAAAATGAACTTTGCACACTATTCTCTCCTCATTCTGACACCCTTCTGTCGAGAAGATGTTGGATTATAGTGATTAAAAATGCAGTACATCTATAATAAAATAAAATAAAATAAAATAAAATAAAATAAAACAAAATAAAAATAAAATAAAATAAAATAAAATAAAACATAAATCCAGGAGTAAAAAGATATCTGTGCACATGAACAGTGAAATGAGTTCACACCTCAGCTGGGTACTCTTTTTTCCATGGCAAGGAATCCAAAGATGCTGTAAATAGTGGTGAGACCACTCAGACTTTTGAAAAACCACACCATTTTTCCTAGGCACCTGAGGGCCAGGAGTACTCTCAGATTTTTAGTCTGAAGCAAGTGAGGGTGTCCTGCTTTGAGCAGCTGTAAGCACCCTGTGTCATTCCTAGAAATATGGTAGGTTTAGTCCTAGATGAGAGATCACAAATTCAGGAGGTTTTCAGGTGTCCATTTCAACACACAGCCCACTGATTTCTCATGCACAGCCTGTATCTGCCACACTGCAGTTTCTTCTTGGTTTATACCTTGAACTTCCCTTCCCTGCCACTGTGTCAATAGCCAGCCTTCACTCCAACAATCTGAACCTTTCATCATGTTGTGCGATTGCACATAAAATCCTTCTCCTCTAGATCTTGTGCTAAGATGATTTTTGTGGTTCTGTTCCTAGAAAAGTCTTACACTCAACTGTAAGCTAAATAAAACAATTTTCTTGCCATCAAATATTTAAACCCACTGTGCTGGCATAGACTCAAAATGAGGGAGTGAAATATGGCTGAGAAAAAAATGGGAAAACTGAAACCTTTATCTTACAGATAGTTCCATCAATAACTTAAATTATGCAGCTGTCCTCAAAACAGATCAGACTCACAAACAGAGCAGCTTTTAGATGCAGAGAGAACCTGATGAAAATGCATTCATTTGAAAATATAATTTCTTTGCGTATTCCTAGATATTTTCTGAAGCCTAGGACTGTCTGAATCACTGTGAGAGGTTAGAGAACTGTGAATGTTTTTTCTTAAGTTGCAAGTGAGGTACTGGGGAAGTTGATATGTTATGTACTCAAATGAAAGGCTTTTTTGAAACTGAGCTCAAGTGAACTGCAAATTCAAGTCAGCAGGGTGCCAGTGCCCTCTGTGTTTGCTGTCTGTGTCTTTAAGAACACAGAGTTAAAGACTTCCAGCAGAGACATACGAACATCATCTTCTCACTGCCTCCTGCACTAGCAAGGGATGGTGCCTAGCTGTAAAACCTGTGTGTGTCTTCACAGCACACTGCAACCCTCTGCAGGCACCTCAGCTCCCTCCCTCAGCTTGGCTGCTGTCCAGGGCCCTGGTGCACAGTGCTGTCAGCACCCAGCAGGCAGAGGGGCTGCACTGGGCTTCTGCAGCTAAATGTTGTTTCCCGGGGGCTCCAGGGCAGCTCCCACCTGTGGGGAGGCCACGATGTGCTGGGTCACCTGAAGCCCTGGTCTAGGAAGAAGCTGGCCAGCAGTTATTCCTGGACTGGCAAATTGTCCAGAGCTACAAGAAGGAGTAGTGGGACTTATTCCCTTCATTGGACCCCATTCTGAGCATGTCCCTGCTCTTTAAGGACAGGGTGAGGTCTGGTGGTTGCTGACTATAGGAAAATTTTGGCAGGTGATGTGCAGGGTTGGCTCACCTCTGTCTGCATGTATTGAGCTGTGAGCACAGAAGAGACCACATCAGGTGTTTCTGTACGGTTAAATGCAGATCAATGAGGCCCACCTGTGTCCAGAAGCCGCTGGGACACACTAGCTCAAGCTCTCAAGCTGTTCAACAACTATGATGCCTCTGGGTTTTTTCTCTGCAGTGTGCCAGCTGTGGGGCAGAAAGAAAGAGAACCAAATATCACAAGTCTTCTAAAACAATTACAAAGGCTGAGAATACGATGGGGGAATATAGATGCGACTCACAGAGACAGAGGTGAGAGGATGAAAGAAAACTCCTGGTTTGCCTTCCAGTGTTTTGTCAGAGAAATGAATGTTGGACACACAAAATTGCACACTGTGTCTGAGTTTAGCTGTATGATTCAAGAGCTTTTTTTAGTGATGCCATATGTATAGTCTGAAGAAGAAAGGACTGGCAAAGCTATAGCAACAGTGCTTATTTTTTGTGCTGGGGGAAGGAGGGGCATCCCTAGATACTTTTATTGAACCTGGGTAAATTATGCTATTTAATTCTGAAAATGGACAGGAGATTTTATGCATTATCTTAATTTGAAATATCCATTGAAACTTTTTTTACAGAAAGCTTTAGTTACTTCTTCAAGGAAGAATTAGTCTATTTAAAAGGACATAAGAAGATATCACCCATTGCCATTTAGAGACTAAACCTGTCCAGAGCCAGCTTCACTAGCAAACACATTTTGGCTTTTACACCCCTACTTTGGTGACACAAAGATACAAGAGTTTATGGTTTCTTTATGTCACCAGCCCTGCACAAGCACCAGCACAGGCCAGTGCACAGACTGGTAAATCTGACATTCAGTGTGTACAAAACAACACTTGGAAAAAAAATTAAAAAATGAAAGACTATGCAAAAGTCTCTTCTTTGTGGCATTATTAATATTTTTATAGTTATCAGACTGCAAATAAGTTTGAATCAAATGCAGCAGCACTTTATGAAAATAGAGTGCATATATCAATGTACACTGTGTATAATTGGTGCCATTTGAAATGATGAAGTGCTACTAATTGATCTTAATAAAATAATACTTTGCATTTGTATAGTGCCTTCCATCTGAGATCTCAGAGGTCTTTGCAAATATTACTGAATTAACCCTCTCTGAGCCCTTCAATTTAGCTATTGCTCTCCTTAGTCTACAGATGTGGAAAGCAAAGGCAAAGAAAGATGAACATCACATGAGGAAACCAGGACTCTAAGGGCAGGCACTTCTTGCCTGGTAAAAAAATCTCACAGCCTTTCTTTTTTTGAACAGAAGCTGTAAGCTTTCAGCGCCTCTGAAAATCAGTCCACTTTAGTTGCTCTTTTGGATGCAAATACCCAATTTAGCTTAAATGATTCCTTCAAAATCCTCCAGGAAATGTGTAGGAGAACTGACAAAAAGGATCAGAAAGCTTGGCTCAGGCCCTGTGTTTTGGCTGAGGGACTGTTCTCTGCATACCGCCTGACCACTGTGACCACAGCTTGTGAAACCTTGCTTTGTCTTCTCATGCTTTCCTCCCTTCCCACAGTTTCCACCAACAAAATAAAGGCAAAAGATATCTGCAGCTTGCCAGTGCAGTGCTGGATCCACTTGGACTACTCAGGAGCCCAGGATCTATGGCAATAAGGGAAGGTGGACAGTCGCAGGCTCAGCAAACCGGTGAGGAACTTCTGAAATCAGATCAAGTCAAATGGATTAATCTAGTCAAATCAATTTTTCTGGCTAAAATCTCTCTCTGAAGAAGTGATCAGACTGATCTGGGATGGTCTGAAAGAGATACCACCTTGGTGGTATGAGGGTGGATGTGGGACGAGTGGCTGGAGGACAGCTGGAGTGGTACCAAACCCTTAATCTGTGTAAAGTGCAGCCAAGGCATTTGGCTTCACAAATAGTCTGGGAGTTTGCCTTCAGGGCTGCATTCAGACATCAGTGTCCTGACTCAATGTCTCCTGCTCCCTAGCATACAGTGCCTTATCCAGATCATTGGAGTCTTTTGAGATGTGTCTCCTCTCTCGAACTGGGTCAAGGACATAAAGCCACCACTTCATCCCAGACACTAAAATATAGTCCTGAGACCTTGAGGAGGCCTGTAGCTGGATTCTCCCCTCTTTCCAGTGATATTGCTGTGACTGCAGAGAGCTGAATTTCCCCCACACCCTGCAAGAGAACTCTGTGATGGGAGTTTGCACTCTCTGGCCAGGACTTGAAGGCAGGAAAAGAGGCAGGCAGGTGGAGGAGTGCTGATTAAGCCTTCAAAGGAAAGTGCCAGATCACTTGGTGAATCTCAGAACAAGCTGAGTTGGAAGAGACCCTCGAGGATAATTGAGTCCAACTCCTGGCCCTGCACAGCACCATCCTGCATAGCACCATGTATAGGAGTTACATGAATGGCTGTTACCACAACACTGTGCTGTTACCTGTGCTTCACTGGCACATCAGCCTCAGCAAGGAATAATTCCCTCCTCACCAGAGTAAAGAGACATGATGCCACTCCAGAGAGAACATGCACTTACATGGGGAATCAAGAAATTAAAGTCAATAAAATAAAGTTAATGATAAAAAATAGTAAAGTAATATAACTGGACATGTTCCTTTTTACCCTATATTAGGTCAAGTGATTTTGGCCTGTGGTTTTACTCGAACTTGCCTCTATTGTTTTCTTTCTTTTTTGAAAAGGATAACAATGAAGGATAAGAATGCAGTCTTTGTCTTGTTTCTCAATTTATTGTTTAAAAGAAATATTTATTAAGCAAATATGAAACGCCTCCAAATGCTTTGCAGAGCTGCCAAGAGGTCAAAGGTCTGGGATAAAAATGATGTTGAAACAATAATTAATTAGCTGACATTCTCTGACAAAAGTTGCTTTGGGAAAAGCTATAGTAAATCAAGACAACAGACAAAGTGACAGAAAAATGAGTAATGAGGGAAGGAGGGATAAGAAGAAAGAAAATCCGTATGGGTAGATTTATTCACTTTGGAAAATTATCTGATTTTTCTCAGCCATTGTCCTGGCCCCCAAACAAAAATCTCCTCCAATAAATAACTTCAAGCTGTTTTCAGTGACTAAGCCTCAAAATGTTCCATCCTGAATACATTCTAATTTACTGCATGCAAAACTGATTAACATCCCTCCAATGCATTTGTAGGACTTTTGGTCTGCAGAGGCCATCTGTTTAGGGGAATTTCTGGAACAGTAGTGTCACCTCCTCAGTAGAACTACCATGAGGCCTGAAATCTCCACCATACTCTATACACAGCTGTATAGAGGATTCAGGAGCTACTTGGGCAAAAAAGAATTTGTACAACTCACTGGGTAAATATGTCATCTCTGCCTACATAGGGAACCTTTTCTAAGTATTTTATCTTAAATCATCTGTTAATTTATAATGGTACCAAAACCTGGAGACAGCACGTGCTAAAGTTCTGTGGGAGTGTATTTGCTTTGCAAACTGTTTTGCTTGGAAACCTGTCTCACCTGCCTTCATACTCTGTGTACCCCACTTGGACAGAATGGCAGCTTCTTGACCTCAGCAAATATAATGGGGGGCAAAAGAGAGGAATTGTGTTGGTCCTTCAACTACTCACTGAGTTAGGATGAATTTGCCATGAAATCCCTGCAGACAGACCAGAGGTTGTACTTCTCAACGCAGAAAAATGTCTAGACCTACTAAGGTTTCTGCCTCAAAGACCTCTCCAGATCTGCATGGTTTATATGGTGATCAACATAAGACAGATAAGATATAATGGCATCAGAGGGAAGGGAAGCAAAAGTCAGGACCATCAGTGCAGGTGCTGATCTCAGGATACTTTGAAAGCCCCTAACTGTGTATACATTATATACAGCATATAATTCATTAGCCAGTATGAAACTGAAAAAGGAATGGGAGAAGAGTACAGCATTTCTTTGATGGCAGTACCCTCTTCCACTGCTACTGCTCCAAGGCTGAACTGCAAAGCACCAACTGGGAAGCAACAGGCTGGCAGCAGGAGGAGAAGTTTCAAAGTATTGGTGTGGATGCATGCATGCTTGTGCCTAGGAAGCTATTCAAGGTCAAGATTTCCCCCTGCTGAGGAAAGCAGAGGAGTCCCATGAATGGAGTCCCATGAATAGTCTGGCTTCAGTCTATTCAAATCCCCCAGTTTTTCTTGAAAATGGAAAGGTCAGCAGCTGTTTAAAAGACCCTGAGTATGTCTGACCAATATGTTCAATTATTTATTTTTTTAACTTCCTCCTATGCTTTGTGACAGCAAATAGACACAATAAATACCATCTTTTGAAAGAAAAGCAAGGCATAAATACACTTGGAAGACATTCTGCATGGATATACAAAAACCTACTGTGATTTTGAAGCTTAAATATGCCTTAACATACTGCAATTATTAAGCCCCAGGTATTAGGGAAATCACATCTGCCTGTGTTGCACAGCTGAATTACCGAAGCTAGTTTTATCATCCAATAATTAGGCAGTTTTCATGTATTTGTTAGACTTATATGTGTGTGTTGATACTTAGAGCAAGTTGTCAAAGGCATTTTTTTCAAAGGTGGTATTTAGAGCTAATAGGAGAAAAAATAATCCAGATTTTGTAGGTCTAAATGATGAATTTAAAAAGCTGCCTCGGGACTCTGTGACATTCTGTTCCTATTCAGGATGAATGTATGAATTATAAAATGCAGCAAGGGCTTGAACTTCTTTAGATTAGGGGGATGATCCCCCATCTTAGCTCAAAGAAGTTTCCTCCAGAAGACAAGCGGAGTTCTGTATGGATTAGGTGTGTGGAATCAGTCTGACAGGTTGGTTGCATACAACGGGTTTTAGGTTTTGATATCCTCCATATGGCAACCGCAGCTTTTCTGTCTCTCTCTCCATAAGGATTCCCAAAAGAAGCCTATTTTCACCTGAGTAAATATTCTGCTCCCGTCTTCATTTTTACGTGAGCGTTCCACTTTGTGCTAGAAACAAGCTACAGTAGCAGTACTCTGGGGATGCTGCTCTAATAGATTCACAAGGTTGACTTGTTTAAGTGGGATTTCATTGTATTACACAGAGGATTTTTTCCTAAGGATGTGATTATTCCAGGACTGATCCTACTGCTGTGATATGACCACTTTTGGCGCTGTGCATGCATGGCATGGGATTAGTCTTCTGGCATGGTATAAACTGACTTAGACATGTTGTCTTACTTATTAGCATGTGGCATTACAGATCGTTTTACTAAGGCAACAGCTGCAACTATTACTCCTACAGTTGTATCATAATTTGGTATGTCAAACACCTCTGGATAGTGCAGGCAAGAGGAACATTTATTCGTCTCACTTGTCAATACATTTATTTCCATCGTCTCATGCCTTTCCTTTTTGCAGTAGTAAAACATTCCACTCTCTATACAGCTTTCCTAGGAGCTTTCCTAGGAGCTGATGAGAGGCTGCCAAAGGAAAGGTACTTGGGAGCTATGAAGACTAGCACATTGCAAGACCCTATACAGACCAGATTCATACAAAGCAACATTAGGAGCACTATTGCTCTCACTGCCACGACAAGTACTTCAGCTTTTCTCTGTACAGCAGAATTTCTATTGTGTTTGGCACACCACAGACATTTGGCCACAGTTACCAGTCATTTGATGCTGACTTCAGCTTCAGGGAGCCAGGACCTCTGAGCATCTGACTCTGCCCCGAGGCTGGGGAAGGACTCAGCAGGGACTGGATGCTCAGTCCATAAGGGGTAGCCCTGCTTGTGGGTGAGTTCCCCACTCAGTTAGTTCTGAACCACGGCACATTATTCCAAGCTTCAACAAATGCAAACCTTCACTAGTCCCGGGGAGGGTGGCTGCTGTTCAAATAGGAACAGTTTATTCAGACAAAAGGGCTCTGTTTTATAGGCACTTCTTTGGGACTCCAAGTGTGCTGCATGAGTCATGTCTGCAGGACATGAGTTAGCCAATTCTGGCATTTACACCATGCCCTTAGCCTTTCTCACCTTCTGCCCTATAGCACCAACAACCCAGAACCCAGACTTGCTGAGGGAAGGACAACCAGCTGGTAAACAGTGCCTGAGATGATACTTTCCTTCAAATTCTCTTCAAGTAACAAAATTGCATGTAGACACAGGTTCAGTGTGACCCAGCTGGGTCTAACACAAGATGATCTCAAGGAATGGGAGGTGAGTATGAAGCTTTCCTCCGGCGCTCTATAAAATCAGATTTCTGCAGGGGGTTAGAGGCAATCTTCCTGGACAAGTTGATGCTGCCTTTTCCCACTGAACAAGCTGGTTTCATCTCAATCCCAGACCTTCATGGCCCTCTCCCTGCTGCTGATGAGAAGCACACAAAGCTCAGCCAGATAGGCTTTCTGTGTGAGCACACCTTTGTCTGCATGGGGAGAATGAGCTGTTCCCAGTGTAACCCATACCAAAGCCTTCACCAAGGCAGCCAGCCCACTTCAGCCTAAATGAGCAAGGAGCATTAATAGAAGACACCCACTGGCAGATTCAAGGAGTGAGCCAGTGTCAGAGCACTCATGAGGAGCAGTGGGGCTTTGCCCCAAAGCAGCTGCCACTAGAAGAGACTGTGTTTTCGAGCCATCCATCCTGGGAAGGAAGCTGCCCCAAAGTCATATCTAGTGGAGCACTGCAAGAGACAAACACACTGTGACTTTGGAGCTGCTGTTGAGAGAAGACAGATTCTGCCTTGAGCCCTCTCACAATTTATGTTAGCCCAACATAAATCAGCACAAGCTGGCATTTTGCAGCAGTCCTGTCCTTTGACACCCCCCTCTTCCCCATGACTTATCTATTTGCCTTGAAAGAAGGAAGAAGAAGGAAGGGAGATAAGGGGAGCGGAAGGGGATCCAGATTGCAACTTGCAGCAGCTGACGTTTTTATTGTCTTTTAATTAAATAAGCCTCAGACACAAGAGCACATGCAAATTCCCCAGTGTACTCACTCCTCCTCCTCTTCCTCTTAAAAACTCATTAAGTAAGGAGACCACAATCAAACCAGGAATGCAGGGTTGCCTCTCCTACTTTCAGGACCTCATCTGCACTCTTTGCCTGGAGAAAAGGTCACTGCAGAACAATGCAAGTTGGCTATAGCTGTTTTTTCGCCTTGTTGCCAAAAGGCAACAGGAAAAATCCGATATAAGTCTGCTTTTCCTCTGTAAACAATGTGCAAGTGTGTGTGGGAAGTGTGCAAGTGGGGGAAAAGTAGCTTGTGCTTTCCGACATCCCGCTTTCTTCCTCAGTTTGGTAACAGCCTAGAGTACCTCCCTAGATCCACTGGAAACCACAGCTGAATAAGAGGGACTGCATTTGTGTTGCAGTGTCCTCTGATGAATAGCAATGTCTAGAAGGGCAGCAAGCACAGAAGCTGATGCCCACCCTTACTCATCATTTCTAACCTACATCTGGATTGCAGGTGAGATCCTGGCTGTGAAAAGCATCTTACTCCATTGCTTCATGGGCTGCTGTTTTGCTTCAAGGCATTTTCTCTGTAGGTTCAAGGGCTTTGAAGTGTTTAAAGGCCTCCCCTTTCTCTACACACAAGTAAATGGGATCTGTAAGATCCAGCTCAGCAAGAAGAGCTCCATCTGTATAGACCCTGTAGAGGTCTATAGCTGTTAGTTACCTCCCCTTCGGAGGAAGTTAGAGCAGTAGTTATGTCAAGATAAGGCTTGGGATGCAAGTGTAAGCCCTTAGCTAATTTGATGGTGAATATACACAAACATACACAAATATGTGTGTGCATGTTTGTGGTGCCCTTCCCACATCTTGGTTACTATGACGCCTCTTTAAGTTTTAATCTTACCCATGCTTTTGTCTCATGGAGCTCTTGTCGGATTGGGCAGAGACAATAACTGCATCCAGTCGTCTCTAGGCAGCTCATACCAGGGCTGCTCTCCGTCAACAGGTGTTGCTCTTGCATAAGGGAAAACCCTCCCAGGAGATGAATGGCCAGAGGTAGAATAGAAGGATGACCTCCGAGGGAGCCCAGCACAGTCCTTGAAATGATCTGTCAGCATTTTTCTCTTCTCACCAAGGATCTCTGGGGACAAGGCAGGGGGTCACTGCCTCACTGAGAGGCACTCTCCTGCCTGCCCTCCGGAAACACTTGAGGGCCAGGTGAATTTATTTGCTATTGTATCATTTTTCCTTGCAGATCTGACAGCTCATAATACCTCTGGTGCCTGACAGCCCCACTCTTTTCCAATTGATAAATAATCTCTTCCTGATCTGAGCAACCAAGGAACATCTTGAGCCTGTCACACTGGAGAAGATCCATCAGGCTTTTGTGCCACAAGTGAGGTGTTTGAAAAATGGTGTTTGTGCAACCATTCCAGGGTATTAATTCCTGGCATCCCACTTGTATTTTGATTGCTTCTCAAAGAACAACAATGTTTTTTAACTCTTTGCAAATAAAGTAGCGTTCTGTTGTTATGGTAACTCAAATTCTAAAAATAATGTAAAGAAAAGACCACTTTTAATTGATATAACAAGAAGTTGTTATGGTAACTGGAATTTTAAAAGTAACTAGGTTAAACTCCATTTCTCTTTTTATCCAGAGCTTTGCATAAACAAATTCTGATTAAAATATCAGGTTTAATTTAATCAGTTAATTAATGTCACTAAATGTCATTTATCTTATAACTCTCATTTATATTCAGTGCAAAATTACCTAACTTGCTGAGTTCTAACTATTCAGCCATCAATCTGGTAGTCTGGAGTAGGATGACTGTACAAGTTATTTTTGGTCATGGAATGGTTAAAATGGAATGCACTGCTTTTATGTCATGTGAGTAGCCTGGTTTTTTCCCCAGTAGCATGGATGCAATGCCATCAGGTAAGTGTGTGATTTAAGTCAAGTGTGTGCTATATGAATGAAGGCTCATGCTCTGCTGACTTCTGTTTTCTCCAAAGCAAGTACCCTTCAAACCCTTCTCTACTGTCTATCTCACTTCTCTTCCACAGTCCAGACTTTCTATCTCTGCACCCTCTCCCCCAAGGCTGTCTCACCTTTCTGCCAAAATTACTCTCTCTTCCCTTCTCTGTCAGAACTAGCAAATAATTTCTCACCCTAACCCTCTCAATCAGCAGTGACATTTCCTCCAGTGTGGACTCATTTTCCTCTTTCAAGAGCTGCCTGTCACTCCATTGCACAGTCTCTGCCATTTGCACCAGTAATACCTCCCTGTCCTCTTGGAATGTCCCACATTTTTCCACAAGCTCTGCCACTGAGCCCTGTGTTACTGCAGCCAAGCCCAGCCCCCTGCCCATTTTTCTGGCAGATTTCTTTGCAATTTTTTTTTTACCTTTTCCCAGCAAATTTAATAACCCTGTTCTTGCTATCCTCAGTCTGAACTGCAGAGGACCTGGTTATCTGTCAATTGTATGCTAATTTTTTTCACAGATTAATAGAGTGAAAGGCTAGGCAACATTCATTATGAGCTTTTAGCCTAACAGGCCACAGAATTTCATCCAGGAATTTTGATTTGAACCTTTAACTTTTGCTTGAACAATTAGTGTGTCTTTTACAGAGGCACCTAGTCTTGATTAAACGACTGCAACAAATGGAGAATCCTCTACATCCCCAGATAGCCTGACCTAAATATTTAACCCTCTGTTAAAAAGAAATACATCATATCTTTCATCCAAATGTGGCTAGGCTTAGCTGACAGCCCTTGGACCTCTCTATGGACTTTAACATCTGAACAGTTCACCTCAAGGGAAAAAATTACTGTGGGTCAGCTTCCCTGAGGTAATCACCCCTATTCATGTTCTTACCTACAGCAAACTACAATAATGGTGAGGTTATCTGTAAGGGGAGCCTGTCTCCCAGGGTAAGAGGTGTAAACACACACTTGCACAGAAGGGACAAACAGCTTCTGTAGAGCAGGAGTTGGTAGATGGTAATCTATTTTTCTGGTCCTTTGTATGTCTTCCTTTCTGCGGCAGTTTCTTTCCCACAAGGAAGATCAGCATCAGAAATGTTCTCATGATATTGATGCTTGAACATCTTAGTCAAATTACTTCTTAACCTTCCACTGGATAAGTTAGAAAATAGTTATAAGAGATTTTAAGTCTCTTATTGCTTGGTAGAATTTATTTCAGTTGTTTTTGTAGTGCTTTTCCAGTTTTCTGCATATTTTCTGCATATCTGAGCATGAGCACTAGCACTGCCTAGCCCTACAAAATCCCTTCATCTACTTGCACAGGGATTGCCTCAGCCCCTGTAGCACCACCCTCACACTGGGAGTTCACATTCATTTGTTCATCCAAAATAGCCCCTACACTGTTTCCAGAATTTCTGCTTTCCAGTTCCCAGTCTGAAACTGAAAATATAACTTGCATTCTTGGTTTGTGTGTGTGTGTGTGACCTTCCCGGAGGCTGTGTGTCTACACCAGCTTTCTAAAAAAATCCAGCTTACCAAGCAGTCCGGATCTTGCCGCAGGAACGCTCTGTGCTTATTAATGTCACTTATCATGCCAAAGTTTATTTAATCTGCAAAGTTTACCAGCAGTGCCGTGTTCTTCCACCTCCATTGTAAATTCTTTTGCATTTTGCCTCCAAGCTTTCAACCCTGCCTCCTTCCCTGCTCTTACATTTCCAGTTCTCTAAATCAGAACTCCAAAGCAATAATTTCCCAAAACCAATGAGCCTGCCTCCAGAGCAGTGCAAGCAAATAATAAGATTGAAGAATCCCCTTAAAAACAAATCTCAGAAATTAACATTTGAGGGAAGCAAAACTGCCCTGTCAGTCCCAGCACATCCCGATGTGCTGCGTCCATTCTTTAATCAGTCCCTGACTATTCTCTAAACTGTTTCAGTCAGCTCCCTGTTTGCAAAGCTTTTGCATACAGTTAATACTATCACCATATTATTATAAATCATACTAACAGCAAATGCACATGCAGTATATGGTTTGTAAGCACAAGCATGCAAACAGCTATGAATCAATCTATTTGACTTTTTGATGTCCTGTAATCAATCTATAATCCAGTTGTGGAAAGGACTGTGTTTTGTTCTTAAGAAATTAAAAACTCTCCAAATGCAAGTGGTTTAATATTGAACCACTCCAAAAAAATAAGCTTTTAATTTAATAACAAGAATTAAAAAAAAATCTTTCTCCCTCACAGCTGTCAGCTAGAGAGAAACAAATTTTATTTAAATGTAAAAAATCCTAAAACCAACTAAAAAAAAGAGCTGCCTTGTCTTCCCTTTACATGTTTGATTGCCACTCATTACACAATTTCCTGTACCTATCCTGCTTAGCTCTCTCATTGAAATGGACGTTTCTAAACTTCTGGCAACCTCTCTACTCCTTACTAATGTTGGTTCTGATATTTTGCTTTTCCTGCATATATGGTCTTCAGTGAATATGGATGGCATTACCTGCTTATACCAAGAGTAGAATATTTTCACTGATGAAATTCACTGAATAGCTGTGGAAAAGATGTTAACTGGAGACCTACAAATTTACACACCAAGCATTATATATTGTTGTTGTGGAGTTTATGGAGAAACATCTCTTGTGTCACTCTTAAAAACTGATCTAAAATCTTTAGTCGCTGGATTTATGGAGAGGAAACTTCTTGTGTTAAATGGTAGGGAAGGACTCACCAGATATTACTGGTTAAAACCAACAAGTAAAGAGTTTTGGAAAATCCCAGATCACCAGACTTACTCAGAGGTCCAGTTAAAGTCTCATATCTTCAACCACACACCCAGAGTGCCTAATTCTAGAAAATCCCTGTGAGTTTAGAAAATGCAGATGATTTTTTAATATTTTGAGTTGCACATAGCAAAGCAATGTGCAATCCATTTTCTAAACAGTAATTAGGTTAACAGAACATATCCATCATTTAATATAGTCATTAGAGATGACTGAAATTAATCTTTTTCCTGTAGAACCTTTTAAGAACATTCCCCTTTATCTTTTTCAGAGAAGTTTCAAGTTTTTGGCAAAAAATCAACCCCTGAGTATTTGCATTATAAAATACCTCTAGGATATTTGTGGTATAAATATTTCCCACTACCTTCCACTCTGCCCCTTCGGCACCATGGCTGTATTCCAAGCCTCATGGTGTCTGCCACCACCTTCCATGCTGATCCTGCTGTGAGCATGGGGCTCTGCTGCTGTTATAAGCACAATCTCAGCCCAGGGCAGGCTAGAGAACAATGGGTTTGGTGTGGGGCATCACAATTTTACAATGAAGACAGCTGGGACTTCTTTTTGACAAATAACAGGAAATTTCTGTTGAAAGCAGTCACCTTTCAGCTTTGTTTGAGTGTAATTTTCTTTCACAAAGGAATTTTCAGTGAAAATTCATGGTGGAGTTTTGGCAGTCATCACATGAAAGTTTGATAAATGCTGGTAGAAAAAATGGTCTTCCTTCCTGGGCAAGCCAAGCTATGGAAGTATGAGATGAGGTATATATGAACCTGACACACGGGACTCTGGTTCCCACAGAAGCAATTTGCTGACCCAATGTTCTGACTGAAATCTTTTACTTACAGGTATTAAATGTTTGTTCATAGCAGATTGCAGAAATAGTTACTATATATTTTTCCCAGTCCATGCAGGAAGAGGTTTGAAGTCCTTGCCCAGCCAGATTGTTAAAGCAAAAAAATATTTGGAAGAATAGATCCAACAGAAGGAAACTGCAGCCAGGCCAAGACTTTGTACAGCAAATGAAGTTAGAAGGGGCACAACAGCTGGAGGATATGCAGGGGCAGCCAGAAATTGCTCAGCTGAATCCTCTGCAGACAATGTTTGACACATTATTTATCTTCTTCTTTTACAGGTGTCTCTTGCCAAGTAAGTGGGTGAGAGAAGTATAGCTCAAAGGGATATTTACTTTCCTGTTGAATGAACAATGTTGAATGAGCAAGATCAGTCTACAAGGAAGAAAACGCAGCCCTGTCTTGCTAAAATAAATAGATAAGAAATTAGCTCTTCAAAAGTTTTTCTACCTCCAAGAGAAGCAATGGAGCTTAATTCCCTCGGTCACTCTCCCCTCTCAGGGGGGGACATTTTTCAGCCACCAGACCAAAAGCCTCCACATCAGACAAAGCCACTATCTTCAGAAGTGACATGCATAGATGTGTGTGATGGCAGCATTCACTGACAACCCACAGCTTCTGAGCACCCTCCAAATCAGTTGTATAATGCCACGAAATCCCTTCCTCCCTGTGCACTGTGCATACTTCCTCCGTGTACTGCGCATTAGCGGGCACGTGAGATGAGGACTAGCCAAGGTTCTGGCCCCTCTGCCTGTAATGCATTCCCTCTGCAGGGCCACATCCACTCTGCAACCTCAATGCCTGAGGCAGCGCTAGGTCTGCCTCTTGGACATAGGCACTGGGAGAAGACAGAGGATATAGTGGGCATGTGACTTACACTGGGACCACAAAAGGTATACTGTGTAAAAATAGGACATACTATATTAGATATTGTAATACTTCATGATAATCCATGTGAATATTTTGCAATGTTTTGCAATCTGCAGGTGTTGGGATTACTCTTTCCCAAAATATGAAGATTAAAAAAGATTCGGTTTTGCTGTAGTTGGGCTTCTAGGTTCCCAGGGAACCAGACAGTCCTAACTGCATATTGCAGCTCTGCTCAGAACATTTTGCCCAGCAGTTATATTCTACTGGGGAAAGGTTCTCAAATTTAAAGGCAGACACAGTGCAGCTCCTGGGCATACACTGGGAGCGTATGTGCTGGCTTCCCCAGGCCCAAAGCAATCCTAGAGCAAACTTCCTGCAAAATGGACTTTAGATTCCTTCTGGATTTGGGTTAAATTAATCTATCTCTTCCTTTCTTCACTGGCAATTTCCAGCCAGCTCTCAGCTCAATTGCAAATGTTGGAAAAACAACTCCTTGTATTTACAGGGAGTAGTGTACGGAAGAGAAGCATGAAGTTACATAAAGGATTTTCACTCCTTCAGAAATGAATAATGAGCAAGATGAGCTACCCAACAGAAAGAATTGCCCTTGATTCAGTGGATTAATTTGCTCAATAGCATGAAATAAGACAATTTAAAGGAAATCAGAATTAATAAAAAACATTTGTCTTCAGACACGGTTAAACAATAACATGAAAGACTACAATAGTCCTTAGGATATAGAAAGAAGTTTAGATTATAGTACTGCAGCCATCTTAAAAGAAAAGACTTGATGCCAGATATTGTATCTATTTATTCTTATCACAACACGTTGCTCTATAGCTAGTGGGTGACTATACAACCTTCCTATGGAGGCAGACTGACAAACATACTTACTTCTGTTTATGATTTTACCTAACCTGTTAGGAACCTTTGCTTTTGAGTAGCACCCAGGAAGACAGGTCATACATAAACTGGCCCACTATTTTGCTACACAGAGACCACAAACACTGGTCTTGCCTTAGGAGAGTTTACAGTGTGCTGTCTCTTCTTGCTCTGCCATGAAGTGCTATATCTGATGGGGAATGTCCACAGAACCGTTTCATTTTTTCTCAGATGTTGCTTTGAAAATCCCACTTCTGCCTTTTTCATTGTTCTATTATGAAGGACAAATCTCTGAGTCACAGGTCTCGAATCCTTTCTCAAGTCACTTTTCATTCTGCTTTGCACCTGCTCTGTCACTTGGTCAGAGGTTGACACTCTCTGATGGGCCTGCATACACAGAGTGGTGGAAACAAAGCTCCAGGGTGTCCAGTGATGTGCAAGTTCACATTCCCACACACAGGTAGATGATCTGAATGCATAACTAGCCCTGGCAGCAACGCATGATGGATTGCCTTGAGTGCAATATTACCACGGTGCACAGGGCTTCTAACACTGTAAGCTGCTCTTTGGCCACTGTGAACATGGCAGAACTGCCAGTATGACCTCCTCCTGCAGAAATTAGGTCAGGGGATAAATCACTATGGGTGGGCTTTAATGCACTGCCTACATTTTTAAAGTCCTGCTGCCTAGCTTGTGGTTGTCCCCAGGCATATTACCAGCAATATTTATGTATGGATGGACATGCTCCCCATAAATATCATTGTTCACAGTTAAGTGGATAAATGTTAGAAATAATAAAGAAATCTATATGTAACGATGACACAGCCTAATCATAATCCAGACGTTTCAGACTCAACATCTCAATGAAATGGCTCTATGATGGCCCGTAGAGTAAGAGAGAACAAGAAAGAAAGTATACATGGTTCTTCCTGGCTGTAGCTCATATCCAGCACTTCAGCAGCAGGAGGATTGCCAGCCAGCACTATGTTAAGTATGCTGGTTTCAAGGAGGAGTTACACCATGCCCAGAAGAGCTAACCTAAATGACCCAGCTGACTGCAACTGGACAACAGATTAACAGATCAGACCTTGAATGGTAAAAGATATCATTTATGGATTCTATGCTGAACATCTTGATTGAATGCAACCTCAGAGAAAATATGAGGTGGCTTTCTGCAGCCCACATCTCCTGTATTACCCTTGGTGGCCTGGGAAAACTGCTCAGAAGAGAGTTGCATGCTTGGCTCTTTCTGTTCCCTAAGTGCTCCATGACTGGCCATAACAGCACATGTTACACAACCCTTCAGAGCTATCAGGGGGACATCCTGCCTCAGACCAGCCAGCCCTTCATAGCAGCCTGGACAGTGACTCAGAATGGCAGGGACTTCTCCTCACTCTCCTGGCCTTCTGTGTGCTGAGCACTTCGTGTCCCGGGGCTTACATCTCAGCTTAGTACTGTGGAAAGGGGACAAGCCTCTTCCTGGGGCTTTGAAAGGGGTGGGGGTGTAAGCATACACCCCTCCATCCACTGCTAAATTAAACCAGTCCCCAGCTCCATCCTAGTAAGATGGGGCCGCAGTGGAGGGATGTCACCAGGCTTGATGAGGGTTAAGAACAACTGATCTATGGCTGTTACTGGCTGTGCTTTGCTCTCCCAGCTGGGGGAACACAGTCAGCAAAGAGATTTTTAAACTTCATTTTCTCTGTCTACAGGTGCCTGTCTTCCAGTATTAGTCTAGGGAACTGCACACCAATTACCTCATATATTCACTGAAAGTGCAGTACAATACAACTTATTGTTATATAGTGTCCTTGATAGAAAGCCCCATGAAATGCTTGACAGTACTATTGGGTCCATAAAAGTGTGCGTGGTCATGAATACATGTGAAGGTTCAGTCCCTTGCTCTTGATTCCTGTTCTCTGCTGGAAATCACTCTGTTACAATTCTCTCAATTTCAGCAGTTAGATGAGGTGGAGGAAGGGAATATCACAGCTCTGTGTCACTGTCTGGAAATGCATTAAGACACAGAAGGGCCATCCTGCTAGACCTAAGATAAATGGACCCGAGGGACACACAAAGACATACAAATACAGAGCCAGGAATGCTGACCCATAGCTGAGCACTGGTGCCTGGCCTGACCCTTGGCACCATTAGGGCTCCCAAAGTGAGGAGTTTTGTGCTCAGTGCTGCAGCAGAAGGGACCATATTTTCAATAGCAGTGTTTTGGCTCAGTCACACACACTGTACACAAGAAGCTTAATCTAATCTTTGCAGCACGCAAATGACGAGCATAATGTCGCATCATGAATCACCTGTTTTCTCCAGCACTGAGCCCACAGGAAAAAAAAAAAAAAAGGATTTTGCTTTCCAAAGTTCATATTATTTGTAACCATTTGACTAAATCTGCTTCTAAAAAACAAAATAAAATGTCAGTGTCGCAGTTCTATCACAGGACATCTGGGGCTGTATTTAAGCAGCCAACTGTGAGTTTGAAAACAAACTTACCTGCCTAATACAGCATTTATACTGAAAAAATCTGTGATAGATTCATGGTGTGCCTGACTTTTAGGGCTGCTGGTTTTAGAGTCTCTCTGTACAGGTAGTGGAGAGGGATAGGCATGAAAACTAACATGCCATTGGAGGATCCCGAGGTGCATGAAGGCCCATCAGCAAGGACAAAACAGCCCACCCAAGGAGAGGTCACCCCGCTACCAGGGACTCATCCGTTCCCAGGAACACCTACGCAGGTAGGGAAAGTCAAGATAATGTAGGGAAATGTGTTGCCCCTTCCCACTCAGAGACCAGCTCCCCACCTCACCCTAGACCTAAACCTCCAAGCAATCTGGCAGTGACGTTTTGTGGCTTCTGAAGGGCAGCTGCTTCTCTGGCTGTTTCAGAAACCATTCCAGGTCCAAAGAAGGTCAGTCAAAGTAATCATTTCTGTTGCAGGTTAGCATGGCTGCAATAACACCCCTGTGCTGCTGCTCGGACTTGGGGATTTCCCTTGGGTTTGTGGGAATATTTTGCAGAATGAGACCGGCGAGTAGTCAGTAAAGGAACTCAAATACTTTGATTTCTTCGAAATCGGCTGTTCTCCCTTACAGCCTTTTAGTTTTCTTTGCAATAATGAAGGCACAGACAGAAAAGAAATTCCCAGATTTAATTAGGCCTGATTTTCATTAAAGCCTTATAGAAATTCAAAAAAGAAAGAATAAAAAAGCCAAGAAAGCTAAAACCACAAAAATTTGCCCATAACTAAGCTTCACATATCATTATCCACACAAATATATAGTCGTCTCACAAATGTTTACATGAGCAGTTGTTAATGAACTGTATTGCAGAGCACTGACAAATCTCAGGAAGAATGATCTGATGTCATTTAAAAAGAAATCACAATTCTCCTTGCTATGTGGTACCCTGGGTAGTACTGGAAGCCCCTGGTACCAGGAAATGTCCAGAAAGAGGGTTTATCTTGATGATCTTATAAAACCTGAATCCTCCAAAGCATTAGCTGTCCTTCAGTGCCTTGGAGGTGCAGAAAGGAAGGGTCCACTGAAACTATAGTTAAACATTGTTGTATTAGCAGTTTTTGGGGAAAAAGATGGGGTGAAAATACTTTTAGGCTGACATCAAGTACAAAAATATTGCTACACTGAAGACTGAAAGAGAGTTTGCTCTATATTGAACAAAAATTTGTATTCAAGCAGTTTTGCTGATCTGTACATTGTGTAAACAAAATCAAAATAAAATGGAGGTTCAAAAATAAAAATGTCATGCTGATAACTGAAAATCAAAATGTTTAATTAGGAATAAAATACCAAATGGAGATAATTTGAGCTTTGGGGATTTTTTTAAACACAGCTAGTAAAAGTATGATTTATTTGAAAATTACTTTGCTGCTGTGAGATCAGACCATATAATTCTACACTCAGGGAAATGTGTGGTCCTGTGTGACTCCAGTCTAGGGCTTATATCTCTGCAGCTGTGAGTATGGGAGACTAAGCATATCACTGTGCCTCTGGAGAGCCCCACTTCTTCTGTCTCCATCCAGTTTGGTCATTCCCAATGCCATCACAGTGTTCTTTGAGAGGCTTGGAAATGGTTTGCTTGGTGATGGAACCATCTCACTTGTTTCTATGGCTGTTGAGACTGGATTCAGCAGTTCTCAGCTGACCAACCTTCTCAACTTCAGCATGGAAAAAGCCAGGTTAGATTCTAATACCTACCCAGTGCCCTTTAATTTCACTAGTCTGGTGCTGATAATTGAAAAATGAATACTAAACAGGCATCAGAAGGTGTTTGAAATGGGTTGGATATAATCAGCATGTCCAAGTTAGTCTTGTCTTATTTTTATTCTGGTAGTATTTCTGTTTAGAGCCAGCTCATTACGGACATCTATTCAAAGGCTGGAGACTACATCCGAAATGAAAGCAAAAAAAAGGGAAAAAAATTAGCATAATGTGCTGGCTTTTCACCTCCCTCTGCTTCTTTCCCTAACAAATTAACAGCAAAGACCTTTTAAACCACCCCACGTAGGCAACCTTGTTATCAAAAGTGTCCTGCTGGTGAGAATCAGGCCCTGGGCGCCGCTGCACGGAGGTGACTCCCAGGGCCGGATCGATAGCTGGCACGGCTCCTTGCCGAAGGAGCTGACAGCGCTGTTGCAACTGCTGCTGCGAACGATCAGCATTCTAATTCCCTGCCGCATGCAAGCAGGGCAGGCCCCGAGACCAGGGCATATGGGGCACTGCACAGTGCATTCCCCCCTCCCTCCATTTCTGGCGCCCTTGTTTACACGCTGAGGTTCAACAGGAATTTCAAAATGTCGGGGAGCAGGGAAGAAAAGGAAGGAGAGAGCATTACATCCTGCCTGGTTTTATTTTGTAATGTATTTATGTGGGAATGGAAGGGGGGTCCTGGGGCATCACTTTGTATCTGGTTTGAAATGCCTTTTTTTTCCATAAACAGAAAGCTTTCAGAAGGAGAATACTAAGCAGAACAGAGAAATGACACACTATTTATCCAGGTTTTGTTAAATAATGAGCTAGATTCCTCAGTGATCAATCTCTCCCCTTCAATTAACAACAATAAATTCCTCATGAAATATTCTAAACAATGCCGGACTTTCTTCTTGCTTTACATTATTTATGCTGCATGTTTGCTATTCTTATCCTTAGAGCAATTTTATACATTATGTCTTGTTTCTCAGCCAGAAAAACAACTTGCCCCTGCGGAATGATGCCGGCGGTCGGTTCTCCGTGCCCGGCTGATCCCAGCCGCGCAATGCGCACACACACACTGCCCCTTAGAGGTGACATCCGCGCATGGCCACAGGCAAAAAAATCACAGCTATCGAGATGTGTTTTGATTGCAACGTGTTTGTGCAATTTTCACCAGCTGTCTGGCTTAGCAGAAAGAGCTTTTTTTTTTCTTTCTTTCTTTTTTTAAATTTATAACGAATGTCCATATTTTGATCTCAGATAAGCACTGCAAATCTTGCATAGCTCCTTTGACTTTCAGTACTGATTTTTTTTGCAACAGATACATCTGGTGTCAGGTTCCTGAGCTCAGTTCCTTTTCCTGAAAACTCCATTATATAAAGATTACAACTTCTGCCACCGTGCCTTTCCAGATGCTGCTGGACATGGCCATACTTGAAACAAAAGAAAGCCCATAGTGACCAGAGGCAAATTGACATGTTGCCATCCACCTTAACAAATGAGTATGGAAGTGATGAGAAAGGAGACAGCAGGCTAAGCCTTTTACTTCATCGATTGCTACAGCAGCCACCAAGACCAATTCTGCTCTGCTCTTGTCCTCATGGAAAGCACGACTGTGACAACCCAGCCAGGCCTCAGCCACCTCAAGGGACACTCATGTCAAGTGCTTTGCTGTCTCCTGCCCTGATAGAATAATGAAGAAAATCTGTCTCATTCTTTTCAGCAGCAGCTGCCTCTGCCCTCCCGAGCCAGGCAGGGTTGCACACAGATAGATAGAGGAGGAAAGGAAGAGCAGCAAATGCTTTCTTGTGCTCATCTGCCTGATCTGACAGTAATTTCTCTGGCTAGAATTTTATATTGAGCAAAGCAATGAGTGCATGTCTGCAGTGCAGGGCTGGAGGTGGTGAATGAGCAGTGAGCTGTGTGGGACACAAAGCCATCATGTAAGCATGCTGGGAAAAGAGACGTTTAATTTAAAGTAAGCAGAAGTAGGAGCTCCAGGCAGGCAGGAATTGCAAGCCACTCCCTCACAAAGAATTAGCAAAGCATCCTCCTGGGATGGACTTAGCACTGAAATTTCAGCCTGCCCTTTCACACACTGGCAAGGAGAAAGCATGCAGCAGAGGGTTAGGGCCACTCTTCACTGAAAGGGAAAAGATTCCACAAACATGATTTGCCCCTTTCCCCATTTGCTCCTTCTTTTGACACCTGTTAACCCCAAATGCTTGTATGCTTCATGATTTATGAGTGCTCTGCACAAGTTGATTTGACTCCCAGACAGAAGAAGACCTTCAGGAATGAGATGACCATTTCTCTGGGCTAGGGACCTAAAGCAGGAAGATGTAAGAACTGAAATGGGGACGATCTCCAGGGCTAAAGAGTGATCCATCACAAAGTCATGATCCAAGAGCAGGAGAAAAAACATGGGTTTGGCCCTGCTATATTTGGAGATCTGCTGAGAGATGGGAGGAAGACTATGAACTAATCAGGAAGAAGGAAGACCTGGCCCAGTCTTTGCACAGGAAGCCAGGACTTGGGTGTGTAGGAAACTGAGGTGCAGTTTGTCCTCTTATAGCTGTCCATACTGGAGCTCAGGCCACTCCGAAATGGCAAGGAAAAGTAAAACTCCAACAGCGTTCAACACAGGCCCTTTGGCAATGAAAGTCAATGTCCGTGTTCTACAAACTAAAATAATAACCGTTTTGCAAATCACTACTGGGATTATTCTGCCTGGCTTCAGTGGAAGGAAGTGGAATTCATTAATTCCCATCTGACATTCCCCTTTATCTGGTGACTGGGGTCAACCCACAAGGGGAACAAAGCCAGACATTAATAAAACAGGAGGTGTGCATGTGTTTGTAAGGGAAGAGTGAGTTATAAAAATGATATTTTCCTTTGGAGAAAAACTTGCTACAAGAGATTTTTATGAGTAATTTTGTTCTTGGAGACTGTCCGTCTACACAAAATTAACCCAACAATGCTAGACATAGAAGTCAAATAGAAGTCCTCTCCACAGGTGCTCCCTTCCCCTCAAAGGGGTGGTCATGCTGGGTGGATGGTCATCCATCCTGCCTACAGCTGAATCAAACTGTGGATCAGCGTGGTTGAGGATGTCCAGAGCTTGCAGCTCAGCAGACCAGATAGTGTAACAATAGGTCCCTCTGTCCTTGTAACAAAAGCCTCTACAAATCTTCCCTTATCCCATCACTGTGCTTTCCCTTGTCTTCTCCCTTTAAACATGTGAAGGAATACCCTGCAGAGGAACCTCCTGCAGAGGTACACTGTGGGAGAAGCCTTGTCCACACACACTCAGCTTCAACAGAAGGCCTGAGGTTTCTGAGGAAGATAATGCACTGTTGCCATACACAACACTCAACAGACTTCCACATTGAGGGACCTTCATCAGGCCTGACCAGTGGCAGGAACATTTCTTGGGATGCTTTTGTGAGTGCCAAGGATGTGCCATTTGCATGCAAGTGACTGCAGGAGGAAAGCAGAGCAGTAGTATGTGCACTATGGGACTACTTGAGAAGGAAGATCTCCCAGCACTGGTCAGGGAATGAAAGAACCAAGTCACTGACCCAAGCCCAGTTAAGCTTGCACAGGCAACACCACCACACAGATCCCTCCACTAAATACACCAAACCATTTTAAAATTATAAAATTGTTTTCCAGTACCTCCTGTAAGGATGCAGAGTGTAGTAGAAACACACCAGCTACCATCCAAACACTCTCCACTACAACAGCAGCTGCAAAATTTTCATTGTGTCTTGCAAAGGAGTGACTGGATGCAAAAACCCTTCAAAGCTCCCCGTGAGGCTGTGCTAATCGCACCCCAATTCTCAGCCTTCCTCCTCCTCCTCCTCCTGAGGAGAACAATATGGCTTTGTCAGCACCAGGAGTAGTGAGCACTAGCAAAGTACAATGGCCTTTTTAATCCTAGCTTCAAAGCATTCTTGGTTGGAAAAAGGAATGCATTCATACTTTGAGACCAAGGAATATCCGTGCTAGAGTTGGGCTTTGCCCACATTTCTATATTTGGTTTCCAGGGAATAGATCTGAACAACAATCACAGTCAAAATGTTTTAGCCTACTCTTCTCTCTTGGCTTCAGCTAATTTTGAGAGCCAACACTTGTTCCTTTACCTGTAGGCTAATTGCAGTAGTGACCAACCCTCTGATGTCTTTGATGTCCTCTCTAGCTTGGGGAATGTCATCAGTAATGACATCAGTAAGACATGTAGTAATGTCATCAGTAAGACATGTAGAAACACAGGCTTGCTCATGAACAAATCCATCTTTATTTTTTGAGGTCCACTTAGGTAGGAAAGAGTTAACACCCACACCTCTCAGTCAACAAATTGGCCCATCCAAGAAAAAAAATATCCCAGAAAATTGGATGTTAGTAGATTATCCTTTTGCAGATCCATGGATTACTGTGCTTGGAGAGGGTATCCAAGTGGAAAAGAATGTAATAGCACTGTATATGCAGGAAGAGCCTTCACCTCTACTCCAGCTCAATTACACATTTCCCTTATCACAGACATCACATGATGCCTAGCCTTATGCCTTCTCTTGCTTAAGCCTATTACTGCATTTTTATAAATATTGGAAAGCCCCTTCAATTTGTGAAGTTTCTTGCTGCAAAGGATCATATGCTAGCTAAAAAATTTTGTTTCCTTGGTTGTTTCCCACTCTGCTCATTCAACATCACTTCCTTATTTGTTAGTTCCTTGTGTTAAGTGATTGCAGCATCCATCCTCCCTTCAATTTTTCCATGATACACACACTTACAGGTTTCCAACTACAGCTAAAGGCCAAACTCATATCAGATTCTCTCTGGCCAGCCTAGAGCAAATACCACAGGCACAAATATTTGAGGAAACAAAAAAATGGCTTTTGACTTCCTATAGGCTAAGGGAAGTTTGGAGTGCAGAGAGAAACCAGGAACCAGTATAACTGGTGCCAGCTGTGCCTCGAGTGCCTGGTGATTTTCCATAAAAGAAAAGGTGAAGTCAAAGCCAGAGTGGTTGAATGGTAACATCTAAAGCAGCAACTCTTGAATTTATGACAAGTATTTTGTCAATGTTACATTTCTTCTTAGAGCCCCAGCCTTGGGCTCCAAGGGCTTGTCTCACATTGTCTTTTCTCTTTCTCCTCTGGACTTTTCTATTTGTTTTTTTTTTTTCCCTTTCTTGCTTGTTTTTTTTCCCCCATTTATTCTTCATATTTATGGAAACAGCTGTAAAGTAAGAATCAAAGAGATTTAGTTTGAAAGTGAGAGGGTGATTAACATAAAGAGAGGATCTCCAGCAGATCGAGGGAGGTGACCCTTCTCCTCTCCTCAACATTGGTGAAACCACAGCTGTGCCCAGTTCTAGGCTCCCCAGCACAGAGGGTACCTAGGCATGATGGAGTGAGCCCAGCAAAGGGACAAGAAGATGGATTCAGAGCATCTACCATACGAGGAGTGGCTGAGAGATCTCGGATTATTGAGCTCAGGGGCATCTTATCAGTGTGTATAAACTCCAGAGGATGGCAGGGGACCAGGAATATAGATCCTGACTCTTCCCAGCCGTGCCTAGTGGCAGAGTAAGAGGCGATGGGCACAAAATTAAATACAAGAAATTTCATTTAAACATAAGGAAATCTACTGAGAACTGGTACAGACTATGCAGAGAGGCTGTGGAGTCTCCATCCTTAAAGATACTCAAAAATATGTCCTGGAGCAGGCTGCTTCAGCTGACACAGCCTTCAGCAAGAGGTGGGACTAGGGGACCTCCAGGCGTGCCTCCCAACCTCAGCTCTTCTGCAATGCTGTGATTCCCTAACAGGATGCCAGAATTATGACTTTAAATGTAAATTTCTAGCTTTAAAGACATTTAAAATTCTGGGAGAGGGAGCTGGTCTGTCCCTTTTCATGATCTTTGTTGGCAATGTTATGTTTCCCTTGAGCTCCAATCCTCCCTCTTAAGTAGGTGGAAGCTTTGGGACCATCCCTAGCCATAAACTGCAGGGCATGCTAAATAGTCACCTGGAATGGCTTCTCAGGTGAGGTGTGAATGTCACTTTAAGCAAGCAAGGATGAAGCTGAAGCTCCAACACTGAGCTTGCAATGCCAGGTAGTTTCCAGTGTGTCTTGCATGTTTCCCTGTTTAAACAACCACACATGAAACTGAACCTAGAGGTGGAAAAGAAGGAAGATGTTAAGAATGCTAGACTTAAATTTGTTCGAAGTTTGTTTCAGAGATTTGCAGGAGTATTTTCATCAGCACTATTGACTTTTAAAGGTTTTGCATTTGATTTTCAAAAGTTTGATAAATTAATTAGTAGCTGTATTTATTCCCTTTCATTTTTTACCTGTCTGCTGCCAGCTGAGATTAAAAAAATCCACCTCCTAATATAAAACAAAAATTTAAAAGCACTAATAAGCCCCACAGAACTACTGCAAAAAAAAAAATCAGACTTACCTCTTCTTTTTGACCATCTCACATCACAAACTCTTAAAAAGAGAAAGTGGTAGGAAACATTTTGAGATGTTTAGGTTCTTTGTAGTCGAATGCAGAGAGATCAATCTCAGCATCATAGAATGAGAATGGCTTAGTTTGGAAGATACTCTAAAGATCATCTAGTTCCAGCCCCACAGGCAAGGACAGGGGTGCTACTCACTAGAGGAGGTTGCCCAGGGCCCCTTCCAGCCTGGCCTTGAACACTGACAGGAACGGGGCATCCACAACCTCTCTGGATAATGCATTCCAGTGCCTCATCACCCTCACAGTAAAGAATTTCTTTCTGATACTTAGTCTAAACATCTCCTCTTGTAGTTTAGAGCTGTTTCTCTTTGTCCTGTGTCCTTTTTTTCTGTGTTAAAAATCTCTGTCTCTCGTCTTTTTCAGTCCCCCTTAAGTACTGGAAGGCTTCAATGAGATCTCCCTGGAGCCTTTTCTTCACCAGGTTGTTCAGCCTGGAGAACAGAATATTCAAGTATTGTAATGAAACTGATCAAGTTACAAATAACTGGGGAACTTAATCCTGTATTGGGTATTTGATTCAAAAGAGCAGGGATACTTTTAATTAGATAAGTATATAAACCTACAAGAAGAGTCTCCTACTCAACTCAACTCTCCCTAAGTTGAGATTGGTCAGTTTTCTTTATACCTGTTCTGAAACACTGCAAAGGGGTCTGATTTTGGGGAAATGATGAGAATTACACTTCTGAAAAACTGTCTTTAAGTGATGTAATCCAAGTGCAAGGATCAGCTGGAGAATACTGGCCACAGCAAAACAGGTATTGCCAGGGAATTGTCCCTTGAATCCTTTATGCACTGAATTATTGCAGAAGAATATATCTCCCTCCAGACACATTCTGAGTTATAGTTTGCTCATAGGCTTGAAATTGCATTTGGAAAAAATTATCCTAAAAGAAGGTTGCGATGGAAAATACTTTGCCTTTTAGAAGTTCAATACTCAGTGGACAGCTGTGATTATTATCCTGTCTTAGCAATAAACTATTACTGTACACTGGAATTAAGAAAAGTGTAAGTGTTTATGGAATAAAAAGAAATTCAAATTTTCTTTCCTTTATTTAACCTAATATTTTTTTATGATCTCAGCCATTTTTCTTCTTTGTATTTGATCTCAAGTTTGAGTAACATGATTCAACTGATCTGTCCTAAGACACTAAAAGCACAAGGAATGCTTGTGTATTAGAATACATTCTAGACTTGCTACAGGCACTAGAGATGTTTACTGTGAGATTGAGTGAAGCATCTTGAAAAGAAATGACGCTATGTGGTAATCCCAGCCAGATTCTCTAGAAAGAAGCTCAGGTAGGCTGTTCTGCTCAGGTAGCTGCAGTCACTCTCCATGGATGTCACAAGCTTTTTGGAAAAAAGGGACATTTCTCAACATCTGCAGCATACTATGCTGTTTGTGCCCAGTAAACAAATAATTCGAATAAAAAATGGAATTGTTTCTAAATATAATGTTCCACAGTGCTTACAGAGATGCCATCTGCTCTGAAAGGTAGAAAGCTGGAGCCTATAAAAACTTCTACGTATGCTTGATTTTACACTCTCATGCAGCCCCAGAGCCATTCGAGCACATTAAATTGAGCAGATATGTAAAGATTTGCAGAGCTACAGCTCCATAATAGATAATTTTGCAGGGACTGTATTTTTCAAGGATCTGGAAAGTAGTTAAATGGCAGAAGGAACCTTGAGGGTCAACAGAAATAAGCTGTGGAAAGCTCATCTCCACTTTTATTCTAATGCTTGGCTTAATTTGCCTGTCTCCAAAACTCACCCAGTTTGCAGTGGAAGGATGGCACATTCCCAGCCCTCTGGCATCTGAGAGACATCTCACTCCTGCTTAGAGCTGGAAGTGAAAATAGAGTGTGAGGAATCCAAAAGGAAGTTGTTGAATGCGTGGCAGATGTTGTTACATTTGGCCTAGCAGTACTCCATGTGGTAGGCACACAACTCGTGATCTTCGCCAGAGAGGTTAATAGTGATAGCACTTCCACGGGAGGGTTTTCTTTCAAAGGAGAGTGGAACAAATGTTATAAGTGAACTTTTAATGGCAGGAACAATACCAACAAAATATTAAAATAAGGGGAAAGGGAGCTCAGAAATAATGGTGTGTTGGCTGGGAAAATAGTACATAAAGAGCAAAGAAGGCACATAAAACCAAGATGATAATTTCATGGGAAAGTGGGCTGAAGAGACATCCTAAGACCACTCTGTGTACTTGAATCCCATTTCCCTGAGTTTGGCTGGCACCCAATATCTCCTACAAACAAATTCAGAGTGAGGAGGTGAAACACACTGGTATGAATCATGGATTTCTAGGCCATCATTCATAACAGGAACCATGCCTGAGCAGAGGTGCATTACTTACATATTGAAGATGATTTATGTGGGTTTTACATAGCTTTTGGGCTTTAATTATTCACTTGATTATCAATAAAAAATAAGCAGTGAGCAGTACAGAATGTTAACGTGTCTGAAAGGGACATGCAGCTACTTGTGCGAAACAAATGTGCACATGCATAGAGGCATTCTGTCCTGTCAGTGCCAGGTATGAGGACAAATTCACAAGCAGGATTAGCACATTTCTTTTCTTTCTCTTCCTCTTCGCCATCCCCTCCCCACCCTTTTCACAAACAAAACCTGCCAACCTGTTCATCAGCTCTGTGATGGCAGACAAATGTTTCAGCAAAACATGTGCCAAATATCCATGATACTGGCTGAAATTCAATATGATGAAATGAATTGATGCTGGCATTCCATTTGGTGCAATGCAATATCTGATCAATAGCAAGTAATTGGACATCATTTTTTGTAGGATAGAAAGCTGGGGCTGCTACATCACTCTGAGTTATGGATCATATTAATCACTGCCTAACTGTTTCATCAGTGTAATTTCTTTTCATCAACATGCTGTGGCATTTAGAATGTTGGACATAAAACCTTGATACTGTATTAAGTAGAAATTAAAAGCTGTGCAGCCCGATGGAATGGAACATCATTACCATGGGTGTGAACAGTGTTTTCACTTCATAGCACAAAATTATACAATTGGCACCTTTAACAAGTAGAATGAAATGACAGGGAAAAAATCAAATAGCAAGAACTCATCTGGACTGGAGGGATATACACTCACATAAGCCTTACCTTCTTCCTCCTCTTAATTGCAGTCAATGCAAGACCATCAGGGAGAGAAATACACGTTTCTTTTAAGCTGTTGCTAGTTCACAGGAGTTCTTAAGTTGTGCAGTGCTGAGGACATATTAGTAGGGCAGGTCTGGCAGAGGAGGAGGTATAGTCTCTCCATCCCCCTTCCTGGCATGGAAATACACACACAGGTGTCACTGATCGCTGGGATTCCTATTGTTTAATCTATGCTCTTTACATTTTAGCTTTCTTCAAGCCTCTCTTTGTACTCCACCAGAGGTACATACGTGGAGGTTGGTACCATCGCCTTCTATCAGATGATTCAAAGTCACTTAGAATCCGTAAGTCAGCATTTTGCACTGAAAGAAAGCTTTTAGGCCAGTCAGTCAGAGAACTAGTGCCATTGGCTCTGCCACATCCAGAGAAGAGAGACCATGGCACAGCCCTGCTCTGAGTGACAAAAAAGCTTTTTGAGGGGTACACTTCAGACACCTGCTCAGGCTACTAACTGCAGTCTGGCCCTCCACCACTGAGCCCAAACCTCATCTACTGATGCTTGCAATAAAGTCATCACAGAAAACTGAAAGTAATTCTTCAGCCAGGCTCATCCCGGTTTTGTGGTGGAGAAAGATATGGTCATATACATATCCTCCCACACTCTGGTTTCTGTGGGAAATAAACTGGGAAAAGTAAAAAACTGTTTAAGTCAGACCCTTCTTTCACACCATAAACACAGAGCACTCAGTTTATGTCTTTCCCAAGAGGCTGAATGACCCCATCCAAGCTCATAGATGAAGCTGGCAGAGAACAGCCACGAGTCTCCATTATTATTACACAGAAAAGCAGTGGGACTGTGTTCTGCCTGAAGAGTGAACAAGAAGGCAAGTCAACAGCAGAAAAAAGCTGACAACCGGATTTTATTCTTAAAGCACCTGCATTTCCCACTGATAGCAGAGCTGCGGGTGCCTGGCACTTCTTAAAATATAACCAGCTTATTCATCCTGTCTTAGGTGAGAGCATTTTCTCTGTTCTCTGTTTGGTGTGAAGCCTGTTGGGAAAGACAAGATGAGAGCAGATGATAGTAATAATAGTGTTTCAACATCTCCAGCTCACAGTTTCTTGCCATATTTGGTGATACTTTTCTTTAAACTCTAGGTCTGTGGGAATCTCAGCTTTCTCTTATAAAAATGCTTTCTGTTCCTTTTGATGGGGTAAGGAAAGCCTGAAAACCTGTCATCCAACAGGACTGAAAAATTATAAAGCCAAAAAGAAGAACCTTCGGAGTGCATTACTCTTAAACATCTGGATTTTTAACAATGACCTCATGACTTTTAGGAAAGTTCTGTTATTAGGTTTTAAGTAAGGGAAAAAATTGACTCTTGCTATGGTTTGCAGTTTGAATAAAGTCTTGAAAGAAATACTTGTGAGTGCCACTAGTCAGAAAAATACCTGAAGTATGGCAAAATGGCTTTTATGTGACATTTTCTGTGCTTTGTCTTTTCTGTACTTCCAGCTGGAATTAGAAACACAAGAAACTTAGTTCAGGGGTGGAGGCAAAAGGGAGACAGATATTTCTTTATATCCAACCTTGCTAAGGAAAATGGTTTCTTACATGATTAAATTTAAGTATGTACCAAGATCCTAGTACAGCCTGACTTCATATTTCAAATATGTCAATAGGAAAGTTTTATTTATGTAGAGAAAAAGAAAATTGTGTGACTACTGCTTTCAGAGCTAAATTACGCTGGATCTCTAAATAAACCCTGGAAGGAAGTATGTGAGTCCAGATTGGTCTTATTTTTAGCTAAAGAAGTCAGAAGCTCATGTTATTGTTGAGTGGAGACATTAATTTTTTCTACCCTCAGTGGCAAGCCTATACAGTATTGTATACAGCAGGAGCCAGTCTCCCGTTGAGGCCACATCAGCCATTTCCTCACTGAATCTGCACATGAGACATTTTAAAAGTATTTCAAGATCAGACAGTGCTGGTACAGACAAGAGCACAGGACTGTAAGGGAAAATAGCACAGTTTTTTTGCTGTCTGTAATTCTTAGGAGGTTTAAGCACCTCTGACAAAAATCTTCACTTCCCGTCTCCCCATTTCTGCTGCTGCCCTAGCTGTCCCTGCCTTTAACGATATATGCCAAATATGTAAATGTGTGCCAGTGGTTTGTGGTTTCATATTCATAGTGTTCCATTAAAGCTTAAAGTGATCCTGAAGCCACTCTTTAGGGAGCACTCCTTCTGAGCGGAGTCCATTGTAGTCACTGTCACAGAGCAAATCATCTGTGCACACATATGCAGTTATACACACTGCAATCTCTTCATTTTCCACCCACCATTGCTGCCAGAAGCACCAGTAACTCTCTACTGGTATCTGTTGATGCATTGCAATCTAGAGCTATTCATGGCATTGGTAAAATGAGAAGATGCCTCTATAAGCCCCACAGAAAATCAACCATAATTGTTCCATAGTTCTACCTACTTAGTTCAAACTCCGCCTCACCCTTTTTCTCTGCTTCCTTTAATCTGAAACAAGAGTTATTCAGAGTGCACAGACATTTGCTCCTTATCTGTGGAAAATAACTCCTCATAACCCCTTTGTGTGTTCATGTCACTCAGATGATCAGCCACATCCTCTCTTCAGTGACAGCTCTCCAAGTGCACCTGCCTTCTGCTCCGTTGTTTTACCCCTGCATTTGTAAGAATGACTTATCTTAGCAACTAATTATGCTAACAGCTATACAAAGACAGGGCCAAAACAATGTAAAACCACTTAGAGAAGGGAAATGAAGACACTGAAGACACTTATCTTAGAAGGAAAGAGTCCACTACTAGATCCATTGATGTTAGCCTACTGGGGTTACCTGCCAGAAAAGGTCAAGATTTAATAATGATGGGTGTGTTGAGTGTACTGTATCCCTAATGCATTAGAATCTGTGAGGTCTAAGTATTTTAGCAGTACTCAAGACAGATTAAAACTCTTTGAGAACATTAAAAGCAAAGTAAATGGTAAGGTCCTACCTAGAGGATTATGCTCAAATATTCTGCAGGGAGAGCACACCCTGGAGCTCTGAAGCAAGAATCTGGTGTGTTGAGATCTCATTTCACAGTGTATTTACTGAGGAGTAGTTGGGCAGCTGGGCTGCTCTGTGCTCAGCTCCTCACATAGACATGTCATGATTATTTCGTCCTACCAAACTCTTGGAAATCTAAAAGTAGATGCCACAATGTCAAAGACTACTGTTCTCTTTGTGTATTACTTCCTTGTACAAAATGAGGTTTCTTTAGTGTAATATGGTATTTGTATAGCACTCATCACCAGGATATTTGTGCTTCCTACAAAACCAGACATTCAGCAACCTTTTTTCCCCTGCAACCAACTAAATAATTTTTACAGGCATTCAGAGAACTTGCACACTTTTGTAATTGTTGCAGCATTGTCCCTGTCATTCTCTTGGTCCTGATCAGGAGCACAATTCACTTCTCCCAGTATTAATGAGTAATAAATAATTCATAAAAAAAAAGACACCTAACAAAAGAGACATTGACATACTTCATGTGGTGACTGCATTTTATAGTCTGTGATGTCGATTTCTGTGGTAAAGCCCTGTAGAATCTAAGGGAAAATGATAACCTTTCCTTACATTTTGAACAATCTACAGAATAGAATACAATTAACATCTTTGTCAAATCATATAATCTGGTAGGATGGCTCAAAAAGCTTGGAGAAGACAGGACTCTATTTCAACTCCAGAATAGAGCACTGTTATACTTCTATAGACTGTTATGGGTTTCATCCCTCTTAACTTCTGCAGGACTTTTCAGAGGGTTTGCACCTGAAATGAGAAGAATCGTGGGAGAAAAATTACTGTAGAGAGACACAAAAACCTCTGGTCTAAATTTACTACTGAAAGCTGTCTTGGGAGGCTTAAACATAGTGTGACTATTCAGCTTCATGTTAAAGGGGTCAGGTGTATTCTGAAGAGGGTTAATGGGATAAAACCAAATAACAGGGCAGAGCCAGCAGATACACTGCATAACTGCTTTACCTGCCTAATAGTGACGGGTGGAGTACTAAGTCTCTGGCTATGACAACTGCCCCTCAGCAGAAGCAGCAACCAGCCATTCTGTGGAGCTGCCAGACTGATGATTCCGTAGCCTGTGGAAAGCTCCCTTCCCCCAGGGGTTCAAAAGAAGCATTTGGTCCTTACATGAGAGACAATTGAATTATTTTGAGCATAGAAGGAATCAGACATTTTTGTTCAGTTAGCAGGTATTTATCCAATGTACATGCGACGTTTCAGCTGTGTTCTACACGAAAGAGCTGCAAGGTAGGCTGCCATGAACACTGTCCATGGCCACACTAATCAATCCCTTCCCAGTCAATTGCCTTCTTACACGACTCCTGTTATCTCCACATAGGGTTGATTTTGTGTTTTTCTGTGGTTGCTCAGCTTTATTGCTGTTTTTCATGAGAGCAGCAGAATGAAACAGAAAATACCACATTATAGTTGTTTGTTTTCCTATAAGCCAATGCTGTAGGGAGTTGATCATACCCTAAGCTCTAGGAGGGATCCTGTCTTGTTGGGCAGGGGGGACTTCAATGCATTTAGGCAAGAGGGGAGAAATGAAAGTTTGGTTGGCATTAGAATACAAATACTTTTTCTTTGTTCTGACAGACAAACACAAAAGTTAAAAACAATCCCTTGAAAAACACCAGAAAGCTAAGACTGCAAATATAAAAACACATAGATATGAGATGTCAGAACAGTGCAACCTTAATTAACCCTACTGTGTGCATGCATTATCTAATTGCATAAGCATATATTATTTCTTCCCAGAGGGCCTGTGTCTCACAATGCAAGGGACAAACTAAATCCACTGTGTGAGAAGCTGTTCAATATTTTCCTTTCCCCTTCTGTTTGTGTGGTCCCAGGTTATTTACTGAACAGTATTCACTTCGTGCTGAAGTTAGGATTACTCATTTTATCATGGACATTCTTGTCACATTCCTGACTTTAGCAGCTGTGGACCTCACATAAATTAACACATTTGTTTTCATTTGTGTAAAAGCAGGGCTTGGCATTATCCCCATTTAGCTGAGGAGATCACTGCTGAGCAATTTCTTTGAGAAATTCAACTGCTCTTTCTAAAATGCTTAAAAAAGCTAATGAAATATGGTTTCACCATGAAGAGAACTGCTCAGTTTTAATAATAAGTGATTCTACCAGTCCTGCATTTTTATCCTAACCAATGTAAGCACAGATACTCTCATTATTCTTAAAAATAATTAACCTGTTTTCAGAATCCCACCAACTCCTCTAATTGAATAGCCACTGCGAGATGAACCCAAACAACAGACTTGCCTTACTCTGCCACAGAATTACCAAGACTTCAGCTGACCTGGAATGAAGTCCTTTCCACCACTGAGGCTGACTTTCTTAAACTTTTGTTACCTAGCTCCTTGTCACACTAACTAGTCCCATTTGTCTTCTTCAGTCTCTCTTTCACGGCTTTACTTCAGGAGTTCTTCTATTTTGGAAATATGTGCCACAAGGGGAAAAATATTGTATTCCTTTAATTTTAAAACCCCACAGTTTTTAGAAACACCTGTCCCTGTTTCCATCTCTCCAATCAGTGAGCAGTGCGGGTGTCTCTCTCAGTGGGAGATGACAATTTGATGATACTTCATCAGTGTGGAACTCCTGCTGAGAAGTAGATTGAGACAAAGGAAATGCCTCTCGGCATTGGAACAAATAAGAAATCAGATTTCTGAGTTATTGTTCGGTAAGTTCAATTTCTTTTATTTTATGAAGTAAGTCTGCATGTGTGTGTAGTGGCATTAGCATTGGCCAATTCACTCCTGTTTCTCTCTCTCAACTACACAGGCATTAATGCCACTAGCAAAATGACAGTTTTCAGAAAAAAACACCATGCTGAGATTTAAGAGCAGTACTAAAATGCTGGCCTCACCAGAGATTTTCTGCAGAGCTTAGGTAAGGTTTCTTTAAGGTCTCAATTCACTGAAGAATAGAAGCCTAGAGCAACTGTCTTTTCATCAGAAAGTTTATCTTGTTCCTGGTGGTATGTGTGTTCTGATTTGTATTTTCAAGGCTGTCTGCTTTATCAGAAAGGACACATATACTTATGAAAAAGAATAAAAGGCCTTAAATTCCAAAAAGAGTGTGTTAGTACTGGAAAGCAGGGAATGTAAAAATATAGGGCAAAAGTTTTGGGGAGAGAGTGAAAATCCAACCACCCAGAAATCAGTTGAAGGTGACAAATCAAAGAGAGCCTTCCCACTCAATCTTTGGAACAGAGTGCCCTATTGCCTCCTAGATTGCTCACAGAGAGAAGAGTCACAGGCTCTCTGCAGGTTGACAGAATATTCAGTGTATGAATGGCAAAAAAAATGCCCAAAGGCCATTCTCAGGCCATACTAAGAATAGCTATTTGATGGAAATAGTTGGAAATCCTCCTTATCATTCAGTGTGATGGGGTTCCCTTTTCTTGCATTGTGGACAACTGGGGCTGTGTGATGTTGCATAGCAGGGAGATTCCAGACCATCTGCAGGCAGCATCTGGACAGTAAGCAATAAGCAAGATGAGTGATAGGGGTTGCTCATATTCATGGTGCTGCAGGGTTACAGAAAGCAAGGTATGTGTGCTCTTAGGGTGATACAAGTGCTCTTTGTACTCCTGCACACAGGGAATGAACTCGGCCTGGTTCCCCTTCCCTACTAGGACAGTTTCTGTCCCTTTGGTCAGACATTGGGCAGCCCTCAATAATGAGGACTAAGCTGGTATAGTGTAGTGAAGAAAAGCTATTTTTCCTGGGAATTTGCATGCCACTGTGGCTGATGGAACTCCAATCTGGATGGGGACTCTTTACAAGAGCTTGCAATGACAGGACAAGGAGAAATGGATTAGAACTACAAAAGAGTAGGTTTAGATTAGATATTAGTAAAAAATTCTTTACTCTGAGGGTGGTGAGGAATTGGATCAGGTTACCCAGAGAAGTTGTGGATGCCCCATTCCTGGGAGCGTTCAAGGCCAGACTGGACGGAGCTCTGGTCTAGTGAAAGATGTCCCTGCCTATGGCAGGGGTTTTGGAGCTAGGTGATGTTGAAGTCCCTTCCAATCTAAACCATTCTATGATTCTATTTTAGGAATAACACCTGCCCAGTCCTAGAGAGACTGTGAGCAGCAGTTCCTGGGACTTTGAAAGGCATTTGCAGGGAGGATGCAAAAAAAGGATTTCTACTTTAAATGCATCTGCCTTCTTTCTTTCTCTTCTTAATTCTCCAAGGTCCAGGGACTATTCTCTCCTGGTTCCCCACTTATTTCAACAATCTCATGTAAAGGATGAATAGAGATGGTTTTCTTCTAGGCAGAAGCACAGTTCATGGTGCATTTCTTCTGCAGGCAGAAGAGTCTTTCAGGAGACCAAGAGGGAGCAGTGCACTATTAGCATCAGTTTTGTTGCATAGTAGAACTGTCCTTCACCTCTGTGTTGTGATGTCTTGATCCTGCAGACCCACAGCCCACACATTTGCATTTTTCTGTAGCTTTGTTGTGCTCCCTTCAGGTCTCCCACAGATGCCAGGCCTTGAACAGCGCACAATAAAAACCATAGCTCATGATGTCCAGCTGACTTCACTGCCTTAAACAGGCGGATATTTATTTAATTTAGTGAAATAAATGCCCCTCCTAGCTATTTGGAAAGCAAATCCCTCCTCACCCTCCAGCTGGTATTTGCTGTACTTGAGCGAGTCTGCTAAAAACTCAGGTTATAATTTAATGCTGCTCTGTTTGTGCAGAAACAACAAGCCTTTCTTAAGGCCTCTTAGGGTGTTTTAAGCCAAGGAGCTGCTCTTTTCCTTGACAGAGCTCTCTAGTGCCTTAACAGCATTGTACTGCACATCTTCAATCAGGGACAGCAGGAAAACAATGTATTACTTGCAACAACACACACTGCTGAGAATAATATTATGTTGACATAGGACCTCACCAAACTTTCAGAAGTTCCATGTAGAAAAGGATCACGCAGAAGCCCTTTTTTATTATTTACTGTGATGGGTTTTCCCTGCCTGGATGCCAGGTGCCCACCAAAGCTGCTCTGTCATATACCTCCTCATTTGGACAGAGGAGAGAAAATATAATGAAAAGCCAGGTATAGGACAGGGAGATAGGACAAGGAGAGATTATTCACCTGCTAGTCTCATGGGCAAAAAAGAATCTACTTGGGGAAATTAGTTAAATTTATTAGTGATCAAATCAAAGTAAGATAATGAGAAAATAAGGACAAATCTTAAAACGTCTTTCCTCCCACTGCTTCCTTCTTCCTAGGCTTAATTTTATTCACAAATTCTCTGCTTTCTCTGCCTGAGCGGTGGAGAGTCATTCAGTCCCAGGGGCTACGGGGTACAGTCCTTCAGGAACAGACTGCTCCAGTATGGGATCCTCTCTCCCCCGGGCCATAGGTCCTACCAGCCAACCTGCTTCAATGTGGGCTTCCCACAGGGTCACAGCCTCCTTTGAGCATCCACGTGCTTTGGCATGGGGTCCTCCATGGGCTGCAGGTGGTTATTTGCTTCACTGTGGACCTCCATAGGCTGCAGGAGGACAGCTGCCTCACCACACAGTCTTTGACACGAGCTGCAGGGGAATCTCAGCTCCAGGGCCTGGAACACTTCCTCCTGGTTCTCTCACAGGTTCTCACTCCTCTATCTGACTGCAAATGCAGCTGTAGGCTTTCCTTCCCTTCCTTAAATATGTTAACCCAATGACATGACTGATGTCGTTCGGCCAGCACCGGGTCCACCTTGGAGCCGTCTGCCGTTGACGCTGTTGGACACAGGGGAGGCTTCTGGCAGCTCCTCAGGGAAGCCACCCTGTAGTTCCCCCGTACCCAAACATTGCCACGCAAACCTAATACATTTACTGACGATGAACTGCTGTCGACCTCCTAGCACGGTGCTACTGAAGGGCAGAGGCTGTTGCTGTTCTTTTCCATGGGTCTTCACTATGATCCTGAGGTGAAAAATTTAGACTTTACTGTCAGCAGGCATCAACACACATCTATTGATATCTCAGCTGAATGATTCCAGAGACACTATTTATGATTCCAGTGCTTTTGAGCACAGTGATGGTCTTGCCATTTTTTTCAGCAATGCCCAAGTATCAAGACAGGCTGTGGAGATACAAGGTCAGTATAGGTGGTGGTTGAATGAGTGGAAGCTTCCAAAGAGGATAAGAGCTAAAGTTCCAGATCTTTTTATCTCTTCCCAATTAGCACTGCAAGCTCAATTTATAGAAACACACATGCTTTAGAATGTAGTATGTATTTCCTTCTTACAAAATTTGCATTTGTCTACTAATTTATTCTTTTCCATGATATCAAGAAGAATTCAGGTCAGCACTATACTGCATTAATCATTTGCTTTCCAAGAAAAATTTGTGCTGCAGGGCCTAGGTCTATTCCTCTGTTGCCCTAATCCTGTGTATAGTCCCATGTGCCTTCCACTCTCTTATTTCTGTTCTTGTCTCCCCATTTCCCCTTCCCTTCAGCGGCTCTTAGGGGTTGTCTCATCACATGCCTAAGTGAAAGAGATTTCATCCAAATGACTGCTTTCATTCACAGTTCTCAGTTCATGTTAATGAAGAAATGTGCATACAGGAGTGAAAAATTAATTGAAAGGGAATGATTTGTAGCCACGGTCTCAAAACCAGTATGGTAATAGCTTTGACCAGGAACAGGCAGTGTTTGTGGTTTCTGGGGTGCCAGCTACCTGAGAGAATTTAGAGGCAGGTGAGGTCCTCACCTAGAGTGAAAAGGGTACCCTAAACTGAAAGGGTACACACAAACCAGAAAATTATTATTTCCTTTTAGCCTTGTACATAGCATTTTCACACTACAAACCAAGACATGGGAGGACACAAAATACTACAACTTTGCTTCAGAGTGAAGAAATCATTCAGCCCTTTCATTTTAACCATTATTCATTTAGGAAGTATGAGTGCACACATGAAACAGCATCAATATTTATGCAAAGAACTGTGTTGTTTATGTGAGAAACATTATACTCTAAATTAAAATTACTTCATTCTGAAGAACTCTCTTTGGAAATGAGTACAGGCTCCTGGGCACTCCAGCTGTTGAATGAAAACATTCCAGAAGACCACCACAATTTTGGCCAATATTTAACAACTCACTGTCCCTCCAGGATATAACTCTGATATATATTCTAGAGAGCCCACTAGTGCCATATCTGAAAGCAAATCATGCTTCGATTATTCTGTCTTATAGTCCACTGCAGAACATGCTTTGCCAGCAGCTCTTATCAGTATTCTTGGAATTCTTGACTGAGATCATTGAAAGCCTAATATGAGAACAAAAAGCTACAAATTATTTCCACAGTAGGTAAAAGTTAAGACAGAAAGCTGTAAAATAAAGAGAAATCTCTCTATTAAATAGAGCTGTCTCAGAGTCACTTCTTCCTTTGGAAATAAAGATCTACACTGTTTCATAAATTGATGAAAAGGTTTTGATCATTAAAGTTAATTGATACTGAATTTAAAGGCATAAACTTAAATAATTTTGCTATTTTCTTTGACAATTAATTTTTGGCATTCCATTTATCTCTAACACTGCATGAAGCAAAAAATCACAAGTACTGAAGAAGCAAGATTAACATGTACAAAAGATGATGCACTGTGAGAAGCGACATCTGGGGCAATGCAAAAGATGTTTCAAGGGGTGTAAACAGGCAGAAGTAAAAACAGAAAATAAAACCTGACTTTTAAGTAAAATTAGCAACAACTTGGATTTATATAGTGCTCCATATGTTCCAACTGAATAACACCCAAGGCATTTTAGAGTGAAGTAAGGTAAAAAGCATGCTTGAGGCGAGAAAGTAAGAAAAGAATTAAATTTCTTGAAAATGTTTTCAGCTTCGAGTAGGTGCAATTCCTCCCTTTAGATGGCTGTGGTAATGGTGCCGAGGTGCTGTTGTTTTACATAATTGGCTTTGGATGGGAGCCATACTGCAGTGAAAGAGCAAAGACTGCTTGTAGTTGAAATGCTCATTTTATTTATTCTTATTTTTTTTTTAATTTAATGCTGCATCAGAATTCTAATTGCTTAGAAAAATCTAGCTCGAGAAAAGGAAAACATACAGCTGTTTGGAAGTGTCATTGAGCTGGTTACGAAAGAAAATAGGCCTTGGATGGGAGAGGAAAGCAGGAACTGCACTATATGGATGGATTTTTCCCCTGTTTTAGTGGGGTTTTACCACACCTTCCATTCATACAGGGGTAGATTAAGAAAAAGGTTCTTGATGACTGTGCCTAGGTGGATTTCTCCAGCTCTGAGTATAGTGACCATTATAGCAACATTGTTGTAATATCTACAATAACAAAAGACAGCAACAAGAATAAATCTGGCCCAACATAAACTGCTGTTTACCTGTCTTGAGCATGAAACATGAACACAAGTGATGCATGTTTTGTCTTCTCACAGAAAAAAGATTTGCACAAGTATGATACAAACTACAGTCTTTCCTTTAATACCATTCAACAAGCATAGACCACCACATCAGGCAAAGCCTGCTGAAAGAGATGCACATTTGCTACCCCTATTTTTTTTCTTCAGAAGAAAAATGCCATGCTTAAATCACTCTTCCACCTTCACTTTACATTTTTCACAGGAGAAAAGCTCAGCAAGTCAGTAATTTGTCTGGGCCATCACTGGAAAACTGCAGATGGGTATGTATTTTGGATATTTTCCTAATCAGAAACTCCCATACTGTCTCTGCTATGAAATCTCCCCATGCTTTCTGGCACAAAAGCCATGTGCAAACACCGGGCCGCTAGTCCTGGAGGCTTGTATGGCTGGAACCTCAAACACAGGTCTCAGAATCAAGTTTAGATTTATCAGACTTTTGTGGAATTCCCAGAACAGTGAAACAGGCAACCATTTCACTTGTTGCCTATATGCCAACAGTTGGAGTTTTACAGCTTATTAAAGCAGTCGTCATGATCAGCACTTGAATTCATCAGCTGTATTGTCCTGAAGGCCCCAGTCAGAATTGAGGTATTTCTCAGATATGTTTTTTTATAGACAGCCAGAAGATATAGATCGTATTTCAAAGAGACAAAGATTTATGCTTGAAATAAATTAATCAAATGACTTCTATCTTGGAAGAGAGCATTGATAACCAGTATTCAGACTGTCTGGCTGGCTCAAGGGTCCTTCCTGATTTGGAGGAAGGAAACTTGCCAGCTTTTGAAATTAATATATTATTATTACTGTTATCTTCTTTTTTAATTCTTCACTATAAACCAGAAGGATGTGCATATGCTGCCAAAAGTTTGCTAGAAAAGAATTCTTGGCTAAATTTTTCAAAGCTACTTGAAAGGATTTCCTGCTGACTTCAGTCCTGTAAATCCACCCTTCGCTGCACAAAGATAAAGGAGAGGCTACTCATCAATATTGATTTTGCTTTATGGTCAGCTTATGTTTTCCCTTTAAACTGGGGAACCTTAGGGCCAGGATGACCCAGTTCCCTGACACTGCCTTTATGTAAGTTAGAGCAAAGGCAAGAAGTTCTATCCACAGCCCATTTTATAACAGAGACCTGCAGATTGTCACAATCCTCAAAGTTCATCTGAAGGGCTGAGATGCGCAACATAATACAGCTCCTAATGTCAAGGAAAAATTATTCACCATTGGTAATTACCCATCACATGAAATAGGCAGCAAAAGGTGACTGAACTGTGTTTTAATTTCTCATACAAAATAATACACAGAGGAAGAGTAATAATAATAATCCAGATCAGGCCAGCAAGGCAGTGATTTTGTGTTTATGTTTATTTAGTATACAAAACAGATATAAGGCAAATATAAAAAGTATTTATAATATACTTTATGATATAAGTATATTATAAATATATAAATATATAAGTAAATTTTTGGGATGAACTGGGAGACTTCTAATTGTCTGTTTTACCTTTCCAAGGTATTTCCGTTGAGTCTTATATGCTAAATATTTCCATTAACATTTCTGGAAATTACTGCTAAGTTATGAGTTCTGATCAAGATGCAAATGATGCAAAAAAAGATTGTTCCTCAGGGCCATGAAGAGTTAAGAGAAAGGCAGTCTTGGAAAAACCACCACAGATGAGCAAAGCACATAAGAAAATGGTAACTCAAATTTATGTCACAATCTTATTTGTGATTCAATAATTAGGTGCTAGGAAGCACATGAGAATCTTGTTCTACTCCCCATCAACTTCTCTGAGCAGCGTATCAGATTCCTAAGGCAGTTTATGATGTTCTGCTGAAAAACAGAATTGGGCTCTCCTTATAGCAAAGAACCAAAAACCAGGGCACATTAGTTACACAGTCAGCCTTGATGCTAAAAAAGATGCAACCACAATTGCCACAAAGGAGCAAAACTGCAGTTTCCAATTAGCCATAGGCTTTAAATCAAATGTCACACCACCTTCCCCGGAACATAAACCCCTGCTCCTTAAGCTAGCTGGAAAAGAAGCAGCAAATGGTGTGGTATAGAGCCAATAACTGTCAAAAAGGTAACATCCCTAATGCAAAAAGAACTACCATACACACCACCCTATAAAATGAACAATTTGGAAGCCACATTTTGTCCTAAGGGCACTCATCACTGTACATATCCCTTATACTCTCTATCTCTCCCTCTTTGGCTCAGTGGCTGCAGCTGTCTTTCTCTTTGTTGTTTTCCTATGTAGTAAGCAAGGATAAAACACATTCTCCTTTCAAAGAGAAACTTTTTTCTTTCTTCTACGCACACTGTGACTCTGACCATCCACTTTCACCTGCAATGTATAACCCAAAACAACAGAAATATTATTCTCCTGGTCTCCACTCCCTCCATCAGTTTTTCCTATTGCAGTTACCTGAGCTGTGAGAGAAGTTGTGGAAAAAGGGAAATGGCTTGTGCTCTTTGGCTTCTTCTGTTCTAGCCAGCAACATACTGGCAGTAATCTCTTCTCCTATGGAGATAAAGACAGATAATTAAGATAAACTAGACCTGCTGTTGTGCTCCCTGCTGGGAGGTATTAAGAAGGAAGACATGCTGGCCTCTTTCAAAAGATCTGTGAGGTACAGATCAGCTTCACCCTTTGGAGTTGGAACAGAGGTTTTTGATGTGCTTTACTTAGAATAATACAACAAAAATTATTTTAGGTTTATGGGGGTTTTTGTTTCTTTGGTTTTTTTTTTGTTTTGTTTTGTGCAGGGATCAATGATTGAACCTAGCGTTGAACTTAAAACTTTACACTTGTGTGCTGAAACAAGGGATCAGGGAAGGGCTACTTTAGTACCTGTATAAGGAACAAAACCCACATTATATTTCATGCATTAAGAAATGTTAAGTAGTTTAAAGCTTCCTTCTGCTTTCCAAACTTGCTTCTTGTGAGATGTGATTATGCAGGATTTTAAAATACTTAACAATTTGCATTTATCTAAAAAAAGGAGGGAAATCATGTACGAAGAAAAACACAAACATGTTCAGAATGCCTACCCCAGCAACATCTTGGCATTTGCCAGTACTTAAAGGTTATGTCTGTCATGTTTAGATGTGGCATAAAGTCTTTCACCCTTTCCCAAGTAATTGGACATCATACTGATAGGTAAAATTGAATGTGTTATGAACAGCTCTCCTATAGACTTGCAGGGCTTATTGACAGACAGTGCTTGGAGAAAAGGCCTAATTTTATGCATGAACATGTCATGCTGGAATAATTATGCAACTGCTTGCTTTCCTTGTGCAGTACATTGTGAAACCCCACGATGGTTCCTGGGAATTCGTACCTTCTTCTGGTTTTACATAAACACAACTGCTGTAGCTAACAAGGGGAAACACATTAATAAGGTATTTAATCACAAATAAAGATCTGAATAATTTGTCTTGCTTTCAAAGTCTATGAAGGTGACACCAACCTACATGCCTTTTGTAAAGAGCAGCAAATGCAAAACTGGCTCTCATTGGGGAATCTACGCTCATTGATTTTCTTCTCCTACTTTGTTGTCTGACTGACGTGTGCAAAAACTAAGGTAGTGTTTTGCCTCTGGTTAGCCTAACTTGTGTTTTTTGGTTATTTTCTGGTATTTGACTCATGGCAAATTTAGTGAGTGTGAAGTATCCCTCCTTAGCCTAAAATAAGAAATCCTTCTGGATCATTACTGAAAATTATTGACAGCTGACTATAATCTTCCTCTCATATGAACAAGCTAACTGAACAATTATGATTTAGGGAGGAAAATATTGAGATAGGGAGGACACCTCTTAAGCTTAGAAAAGTTGGGCACTGGGAGGGGGGTATTAGGGGGATGAATTAGTATCCTTATGCTTTCTATGTTCCTATTCTCTTCAGGCATCTGGTCACTGTCACAGTTGTATCTAATTTGTTGGTTTTTTCTTGAATTGGTACACAATGTTCATGCCTATATCTCACATTTGGAAATACTATTTTTTATTGCTGCTTTAAATATGTATCTTTGAAGAACTTATAATCTCTGGAAAAAAAAGGCAGCATTATTGTTACTGTTTTCTTTCAAAATACAAATCTGACTGCCATATCACTGCTTCTGTTTGTGTGGTACGTCAATTTTTTTGTGAGTGGCATGAATGATAGTCTCCCTCTTTTGATTTCTTTATCATATAGGATTCTTAAGCTTGCAAACCTCTTGAAGAAAGATGTAGTGACTGCACAGCTGGCTCATAACATTCAGTTTAGGACAGAGCCTAAATGGTTTCTGTGTCATTTATAGCAGAGAAGAAGCCCTTGAGTTGCTGAGTATGTGGGTCAAATAAGGTCTGCAACCCATTCTGCACCTGTGGCTGCCCTGGCCACCCTGCTGTGGGCCATCTCTGCCTCTTTCTGTGGAGGGGCAAGTCTGTTAATTGTTTGCTATCATGTGTTATCAATTGCTTGCTGCAGATATATGTTTTACAGCAAACCCTTGGCTCTTTCACTTGGGAGGAGCAAATGTGTTTCCTAATCAGGACTTATCAGTGGTAAATTCCTTTCCTTCACCCTCTTCATAAGCAGGTTTGTTAAATTGGGGGTCTTAGAGAGATTGCCTTTTCCCAGTGAGCTTGCTACTCCTTTTGATCAGGCTTTCTGCTGGTATATTTACCCCTCCTCCCTAAGTGGCATGCTAGGCTGGCCACTTCATTCTTCCCTGCTGTTGAGGCAGCAGCATATTCTTTGCTCCTTCGGTGATGGTTTTGCTGCATGTTCTGTGTCCACACTAGTTCCAGCATTTTCCTGGAGTCCCTGCTTCCAGCCCTGCCAAATCTAGGTCTGGCAGTGAATTGCACTGGAAGGACCTTTGGGTTAGAAGACAAAGGGTGTTCTTATACCCCTGTGGCATTGCATACATCACAAACCATGTAGTTCCTGTGGTGTCTTCCTGCCACAGGCAGGATGCTTAAAGCTGAGCTTTTCTTCTGCTGTCAGTCTGATTCAGCTGGCCTTCTCTGGTACGCTCCTTTGGGTCCTCTACAGCGTGGCCGGCACCAGCAGCAGCAGCACCAGAACACAACTGCTTTTAGTGCGCCCAGAGTGAAGCAAAACCATCTCCCCTATACAGCTGCAACGCACCCTGTAAATGCAGATTTTTGCTGGCAGACAAGCAGAGACAGTCATGAATGCTCATGATGGGTACCTGCTTATAGTCATTTGCTGCTAAGCTGCCCAAACAGCTCTGGGGTTGTAGGACCAGGATCCCCCTTGCCTCTGTACATCCTGGTTCTGATCACATTCAACTTACCCTTAGCCTCCACTCCCTTGTTTTCAAAGTTTGCATTTAGTCATCTAGTGTCATGGTTGCCCACAACCATGAGTTACTTATGTCACAGCATACATCACAGTTGAGACAGACAAAATACTCCTTGGAGAACTAAACTTTGTTCAAGCAGCTTCTCTCAGATTTGTGTTTTGTTCTACAGAGAGCATCAGTTCAGCCCTTTTCCTTGGGCAGCACTACTCAGCCTTCAGAGGTTTAAACTTTACCCAAGCAGCATCATATAGCCTTCTAATATTTTTCTTCTTCTTTCTACATGACCAGCTAACTCCTTTCTGTTCCTTTCCCAGCCACCTAACCCTTCCTCCTCTCAGCTCAGCCAGCAGCCTCCTACTGACTCTGGCATATCCTCATGGCTCAGCAGGGAGACCCTGACTGACTCAGGATCAGCCAGTCCCCTCTTTTGTAGGGCTTGTCCTTATTGGTTACACCTGTGGTCCATCGAGGGCCAGACTGCCTCCAGTCCTCTGCAATCAGCACAGCCACCCACAATCCTGGGCTCCAGGGGTGGGCGAGGGCTGGAGCAGCTCTAACTCCTGCTGCAGGGTGCCTTGGCTCCCGTGAGTCCCACCCCAGAGGCGAGCCGTTCCTTCAGGAGTCAGCCTGGAGCTGCACTTCCTAACAATGGCCCAGTGTTCAAAACCATGTAATTTCCAGCCCAGTCAGACTCAAAATGCATTGATAATGATAGGAGTGAGCCTGTTCTCGCACAGTTTACAACCAACGAGTGGCAGGTACATCTTGAACCTGAACTGCGAAAATAGCAAGATTGTTTGTTTAAGGTAATCACTTGACCCTCCTTTCAAGTATCCTGCCATGTGAGGCATTCCTAGTAGTGCAAGATAAACAGCGTAATGTTTGTTCCTTTCTTTTCCCATTAATCTTGAAGCATTACGCCCAGTTGTCAGGAGTTCATTTTTTATATTTTCTTCTCCTATTTGCATTTACTCAGCAGCAATCACGTCAGATCAAATGGAGCATATCAATTTTTGACATTAGTTTAAAAAATGCTGTTAGTTGATGACTATTAATCCTGCACAAATGCTTGCATAAGAAGATAAGTTTTCTCAAAGCTGTTTGCTCTGGGGTAGAGGCTGTTCTAATGGTGTGTTTATTGAACAGTGATTTATCTGTTGCAGTTATTTGCCCTTTAGGGCTGGTGATATTATATTAGTAGGTTTGATCTCTGCCAGCACCTGGATCCCTCCTTGCAATCAGCAAAGTGATACACTGTGTCTGCCATTCTGCTGCACATCTCCTCCTCTTTTACCACTTCCTAACAAAAGGATGAGCATAGCAATGTTCACCCTAAAAGCAGTAAAAAGAAATAATGTTGCTCAGTACCTGCTCCTGGATTTAAAGGGAAGGACAGATTACTCGAAGAGAATGCAATAAGCCTTTCCTTAAATCAACAAATAATTCATGATGTGTATATGGATATCCAGGAACTATATTATTGCAGTAGTCTGACAAATATTGTGAAAGGGACAGCAAATGGGACATATCCTTCTACTGTCTTGACAAAGGTTATAACAGGAATGGGAAATGGGACAAATGTAACTCATCCTGGAGACAGTCCCTGAACTGTAATCTCATTTGTTCTTCAGCATGAATTATACAGCAGTGCAAAGGATGAGAAGGTGATTTTCACCATTTATATATTTTAATCACTTTTCTTTACTACTAAACAAATAACTCACTGTGAAATGCTAATAAATGGGTAATATTAGTTTTTGAGCTATGCATTAAATGAGGAGAAGGCAGCTGTAATGTAAGACTTCTACCAGTTGCGTTGAAATTCAAAAAGTATCAAATTCATCTCAGGTTTGCACAAAAGAAATTCCTGCAGATTTTTGAGAATCATCTGCCATGTCCCAGAGCGGAGCTGGACCCACACCCTTGCCTTCCTAGGCTTGAGACTGAGTCTCTTGGAAATCATACCATGGCTGGAGCCCACAAAAACAGGGTGGCTGCTTGGTGAGAAGTCTTGAGCTAGAAGCTATGGTGAAAAAAAGTATTTTTTTTTAAAGTCTCATTGGACCTAATTCTTCTGGCAAGAAGAGAAGCCAGCTTGACTGTTGTTTATGCCAACAATTGATTTGGATGCTGTTTGGTGTGGAAAGGCAACATTTGAAGCTTCTCAAGAAGGTTGAAATGTTTAAATAATCCATTCTGTAGTAGAAGACGAGTAGTAAGATCCCTAAGGTACCAAGGGTTTTCCAGATGTTGACTACTGGGTAAAGGTGACTTCCATGAAAATCTGTATTAGAGAGGAAGAACTAACTATTGATTTGTGTGTAAGTTATTTTCAGTGTAGCTTAGTGTCTCTTTAAAACCCCTCTGATTATATGAAATTCATTAGATTTCATATGCCAGTTGTTCAGTGCCAGACTGAAGAAAGTGTTTTCTCTTCTTCAGCTTTGTATTTGCTGCTTGTAACTCGAAGGCACCGTGCGAGGGTGAAGGGCTGATGTGACCACCCATGAATTAGGCTGCTATGACAGCCAGCAAGAGCAGAGAAACAACCTGGGCCCTGAATTTATGTAAATGGAATTTCCATGTTCCAGGTGGCTGGAGGGCTTGAAGTGACAACTAATCCTTCATGAAGGTACATGAGAATATCAGGAGTCCCCTAGTGGGCAAGCAGTCATGGTATATGTGAGGGTGCTAGAGACGAAGTTTTGATTTTGAATCTAAGTGCGCTCTAATGACAGTGCAAGCAACAGAGTGGTTTGTGTGATTTACAAGGGAGTGCATGTGAGCAATGAGGAACAGTCTGAGCTGTTTCTGAATGCAGGGGGTCAGTGGGTTTAGAGACAGGAATTGCCTCCGGAAGCTTTAGGAACTGAATACTAGTTTTGTCTGTTCTGCAAGAATGGGGACAAACCATGCCAAATATGAGTTTTACCTGCAGTTCAAATCTGATTTTAACTTTTAGGATTTTCAAAATCTGTTGAACACAATTGTGTGTTATGTGCCAATGCTTCTGCATACATTCAGGCTTTGTTGTAAAATACTTCATACTGTCCATCCAGTTTCTACTGCCTGGCTCATCCTCCTGACTATAGTGGAGTTGCTGTCAGGGTTAACTGGATAATGCTGTAAACCAATTAAGCCTTTCTGGGTAGCAGCAGATTCTAACTTGCTTGATGGGAATTGAGGGACAAGAGAGTTCCTTTGGATGACACTAAGTCATTGTTTCATTGGGAAGTCAGAGGACTTTAAATGAACATGCTCAAGCTCCGCTGGAGATCCCAAGTTATACTTTTATTTCATCAGTTTTCCAAGACATCTTCTGAAATTATACTAGGAAAGGAAAGATGAGGAAAAATTTTGCTCTCAAATTGAAAGGTTTAGGTAGAAGATAGAATGTATTAATACCGGTCATCTCCAGAATACAAGACCCTATCTTTTTTTTACTGTATTTTGAATCAATAAAAAGGATTTGGGCTAGGAAGAACGGTTCACTAGACACAAATTTTCTGTCCAGCTGCCCTTCCAGGGAAAGAGGTCACGGACAATGTTCAGTGCCTGAAACACCACAGTGGTTAGCTTCACATGAGCGAATTAAGAACGGTTATTTGTGATTCATAGCTGCTCTAGGTCAGACCAAAATTTATTAGTCTAGTATTGTAATTCCCTTGTCTCCAGGCTGCAGTGATCTCAGTTTCTCAGAGGACAGATTTGAAAGCAGCTCAAATAATGAAATATTTAATTTCCCTTATTTAAATAAAAAAACCCAAACAGAACCAAACCCTCTTTCGCTCATAGGGCTACCACAAGATGCACCTCTCTGCCCTGTGCACAAGAGCTGTGGTCACTGGCGTTCAACAAGCCTGCACAGCCAGAAGTCACTTCCTTAGAAAGAAACACCATTCCCTTCAAGCAAAAGGCACAGAATCTACTTCCAGGGCAGTCTGCCACTCAGCCATGCCTGAAAGCAGCTAACAGAACTGAAATAGGCTCAAGACCTCCCTGATGTGGAAGGTCTGGGAAAGGCTTCCATCTCTGAGTTAGCAATAAGGAATAGATCAACATACCATAGTGTGATGAGTGACCTGAAGCCATCTTATGGAAGAAATGACTCCTGGCTGGGCAGTGAGAGTCATGCCAAAGAGCTGGCGTGAACCCATCTTTTTCTAGAGAAATTATTCAGAGCTCTTGAAGATCTTCCGCGATAGAAAAGTGTCAATGTTACTTGTTTCCTGTCAAGGAGCAGAAATCATGGGCAAAGCTTCAATGAGTTTGATAACTTCAAATTTCATCTGAGTTCACAGCTGTTTAGGTACTGGATCAGAATTCCTTTACTTTCTGCATTGCCTAGTAAGTCAACTGATTCTTGGTTAGCTTACTTATGTACAGGGACAGTTTACACTGTCCTATGGTGCTTAAATTTTTGAAACCATGACCAGGATCTGGATCTCAGTGGCTGGGGCAATCACTAAGAATAACTTGGGATGGAAGAAGCAGCCACTACGTTAATCCTTTACAATGGCAACAGCCTTGTGTCTTAGCTATGAAGCATGAAGGATTGGGGTATACTGTTTGAGATAACCAGGGCTAATTTTTGGCTATCATAGCAGAATACTACTTTTCCGTTAAAAAAATGCTGATGAAGGTATATTGTGTTAGAATAATAAATTGGGCAATGGCCTCCTGCTGTCCACATGCCCTCTGGAGACAAAGGTGAAATTAAGTGATATGGTAGAAACCATATTTTGTATTTGTGTTTTTCCTTGTTTCAATTCCAAATCCTCTGATTTCACAGTCTGGATGAAGTCTGGACTCCAAAGAACAAGAGCTCAGCATGGTGCTGGCAATGCATTCAGTTTTCTCATTCTTTCCAAAACAGGTTCCCAATGGGTCCTGATGAAGGATCCACGGGCTCTTCACATCTCTGCTAAGCAGCCTACCCAAATGCTAGCTACTGCTCCTCCTCTGCCCCCAGGTCAAGGGCTAAAGCACAGTTGAGAGAGGTCTAACATCAAGAGCGGAGCACAGTCCCAGTAAACCAGGTTCCTGCTCAGCAGCAGACAGAGAGTGGTTTCTGCTTTGCTACGTGCCGTTTTCACTCTCTAAAGCCTTTGTGTTTGATATTAGGAGGATTTGGAGACTGCACAGATATATCAGTCCTTCCTCCCTTTCTCGCTATCTGCTCCAACCTGCTTTTGGTCACTTTCATTCATCTGTCCATGGCTTGCCGCCTGGATTAATTTCTTCATTGAATACATTCCCTTGTGTGAACAACATATGTGACAAATAAGTAATGTGACTCATCAAGAGGCACGGGAATGCAATGTTCCAGCTACTGAAGGACATTTAGAATTCAGCAACTTGTCACCTTTGTGTCACTCCTAAAACACTGTAAAATGTAAACAGACGGATCTAAAAGGAGATGCAGGAGTACAAACTTGCACAGAACTCTGCTTGTTTTCTTTCTCAGCTTAAATAAGCAAACTGTAATGAAATCTACTGACACAATTTTGGCAATTTTGATTTACGTTTTCTCTGAGGCCCAGTAATTATTTCCTTGAGATCTTGTCTGGGATTAAAAATATTTCTGTTTCAGCCCACACCTTTGAAAATGTCAAACACTTTATCCACTGTTTGTGCAACTATAGTTGTATTTTCCCTCTTTTATTATGAAAACCTTCTGAAAAGAGTATTCAGATGTGACATTAATATCTTGTGAAGGGTGCTAAAGTATACTTTTTGCATAAATCACCTGTCCAGCCTAAATGGTAGGTCACTCTTCCAGCTACAGATGGGAAAACCCCTGATTTTGAAAGGTAAAGCAGGATGCCAAGTGAGCTGTGCTAATCCTGCAAGCATAACTCTTCCTGCCTTATACACCATAGCTCCTGGTTATGTGCAACAAATATCTTGCAAAAATTCAGTTCATATTCTACAAGCTTTGAAGGTAGCTAGCCTGAATTGCTTGCTGAGACACAGCCAGCATGCCAGCTAACTCGGCCAGAGTACTTCTTCGAGGAGCAAATGGGGGCTGATGGACCCAGGCCCAATATAGAAAACTGCTTTCATCTCGCAAGGCACTAAAGGGGAGAGGCTTCTTATATCTGCATAGACTGCATCATATTCTGACTCTAACCTTTGTTTCTCACTACAAAATTTACCATGAAATTCACAGATACACAATTACCCTGAATAAAGCAGAAGACATTTGTAATTTGGCTTCCCTGCCAAACCAGACACTTCAGCGAGAAAAACGACCAGTCTACTGAGACTCTTACAGTTTTTTTTCTGGGGATTTCTCATGTCCTCTAGAGAACTTGATTCCTGAAACAGTTTCTTCCGTGACATGGGCTGCAGAAATGGCTCTGGGGTGTGCCAAGCTCAGCTGTGATACCCTGTGACAGACTTCCTAACTGTAACTGGGCAAGTTGAAGACAGACTGTCATTTCATCATTTTTGGACAGAGATCCCCCCTTTGACACTTAAGTATTATCCACATACTGGTATTCTGGCAAGCCTGCTTTCATGTTAATCTGTTAGGATGGTCCTGTTCCCACTCATAATGTGGCACAGCATGTCAGCTTCAACCAGGCAAGGATGCCAGCCTCAGTTGGATTGTGAATAGCCTGCAGAAGAGGCTCCTGCTGGTGGAAGAAGTGCCAAATTAGGCCACATGCTCTCTCATTGGGATGCATTGTGCCCAAAGCTGCTTTGGTATCAGTTATAGAGGGAGTAATACCTTTTTTCAGAAAATAACCTGCTAACCCTTTCACTTTGTGAGCTCTGCCTCTCCTGTTCAATTTCTATCAATTATTTCTGGGATTTGCCTGAATAAAAATAATATATTCTTCCCTGACAGCTAAGGAAAAGGTCAGACATGGCTGTTCAGATTATGAGCCCCAACTGTGTTTGTTGTTGACTTTGGAGTTGTCTCTTTCTGTTAAATCATTTACTGCGAAGACAACAGCACAGGGTGCTTCACAGACAGTAGTTCCAAAGGAGTTTTTGCCCCCAGTGAGATTTCCATCTAACTGTTCAGCACCTCCTTTCAGGAGTCCAGGTGTCCTATGTTCCTGAATATCTTGGCTCCCTCCAAGAGTACTGTCGAGTAAGACACGTGCTCTGCTTCATAAATCCCTCTGACCAACACTTTCAGGAATTGCCAGGATTCACAAGTGAAACATTATTTGGGACGGAAGAGCTTCTGGAACTGCCTTTTTCTAATCAGGATGATTCCTACAGCTTCTGGCAGACAGCTGCATAAGTAAGAATATCTTACCTATCAAACTAAATGCTGCCTGCCAGCCTCAGTGTAACATCTCATCAACAATCTTGCATTGGTGCTGAATTGTAACATCCTCCTACAAACTCATGGCTCCTTCTGCCTTTTGGGCTATGATGCTGTTTGTCCTTTGTGTAAACACCCTCCTTTTTTGAAAGTAGCATGAATGAGGAATAATATACTGCCAGCTAAAATGGTTGCCTTTGCGCTCTCGCTCACCACAGGAACTTTTTAATCAGCAATGTCAGCCAGGGACAGAAATCTCATAGTTGAGAGATAGCAGTTATTTGCTGGAAACTTCTTGTATGATAAGCCGAACAACCGGGGGATTACACACTTTCTCAAATAACACAAAAATGGCACACCACATTTCCAAAAATACATGTTGCAGCATCTGGAAGCTGCATAAGAATATTTTCAAGATATTTTCTCCTGTTTAATTTTTGGTGCTCTGAAATTTGAATGTAATTTTTACACTTTTAAGCTATCCACCAGCTTTTCTGAAATGAAAGGCTTCATAAAGGGTACAAAGTCAATGCTACAGACAAAGTGTAATTGATTAATGGCAAAGGATTTCTGCCATAACTAGGCTACTTAAGGTCACAGTTAAACTATTTTTCATAGCTGCTTCATCCACTGAGTTGTACTTGCATGGTTGCACTGCTAGTTGAAAGGGAAATGAGTGATTACATGCTGGTTGAGTAAATTATTAAAATACATACAATAGAGCAACACTTTTTCTATGAAAGCCCTGCTAATGAAGAGAGACAATGCCTTTGCAACAGTGAAATTAGTTTAAAATATACAGGTGAAAAAATAGTATTTCTAAAAACTGACCGATTGTTTTAAGGTTTAGAGGAGAGATTTGTAAAATAATGTTAATCTGAGTCTCTCTGAGTACTGCTCCTGCACTGATGTCTGTGTGGTGCACCTTTATAGTTATGTCAAGGTATTTGGGCCAGTTGAAATGTGAACCTGTGTTTTCAGCTACTCTTGGGGTTCAGGCCAGCCCAGTGTATGTTCTCAGACTTCTTTAAGTGTGAAACAACAGTTTTGGGACTGTTGTAATGTGAAGGAGCATCTGACATGCTGTGCGTACCCCAGGTCATATTGTCGCTGGCTGTCATGCTAGGCAGCTGTGGGGCACGTTCTTGCATGCAGGAGATCAACTCTCTCTTCTCCATTCCAACTGCACAGGATGGATACGGCAGTCTGGAGAACAAAGAGACCTGAAGCATCCCAGGGTGAGGAAAGAAGCCACAGTTCTGCTGTGTCAGCCACTAAAGACAGTTGAGAAGAGTGATGATGAGGATTTGGAAGAAGATCCTGTGTTTCATGTGTGGGACCTGATGGATCTGTTGTTAAATTCTGCAGTGATGTGAGATATTCTTGAGATTTTTATCCCAGACATAGTATTTTATGATATTTGTGCAACCTCCACTGGTTGGGTCTTTTGTGCCAAAATCTTGCCTGGGAAACTTTTAAATTAATTTGCGGAAAAAATGGTCAGAGCTGTTCTGGCTTTGTATTTAAGTTTAAGGTCACTTTCAAGCTAGGGTAATTAAGTCAAAATGTCCTTTTGTTCTTAACCTGGCATGATGAATAAGGTCAGGGTTTGTGGTTTCTTTGTTGGCCTTCTGTGTTGGGGACAATGAGCACAAGCTGAGATTTTTTAGCACTGGGTTGCATTTAAGTGAGGAGAAAGCCATCTAGGTTATACTTCTTTTGCACCTCCCTCCTGTGAGATATTTATTTTTCACTTGCAATAGCAACAGCAGGTGCTTTGGTGCTTGTACTACGAGTAATAAAGAGACAGACCTACCAACCTGCTGCATTTCTTTCTGAATTTCTTTATTTCTCTTCTCACCTGGTTTGCACAGGTGAGAAGAGAAATAAACTACATTAATGGAACTTGCATGTTCTCATCTCTGTCTTACTTCTGTCCTGAAACTGAAGGTAGTCATTCCTTTTCCTTTCCTTAGTATTTATTGACTCTTTTTCTTCTTTCTCCAGGCCTTCACTTCTCTTCTTTATTTTCTCAAGCGAGATGCTGTACAACAAACCAAGAAGGACTGTGTGTTATCTCTGATGTTTATAGCACAACTGACCATGCTAATGCTTCCCATATAAGCTGAAATTGGGCACTTCTCCAGAATAGCACATAATGCAAACATAACCTGGCAACTTTTTCAATAGCTCCAACTAGACTCTGATTTTCTCTCTTTCTCTCGCTGGAGAATGATCTTTAGTGATCTTCATACACAGTCTTCAGGTTTCAGTCTACAAGTAATATAAAAGGAAAATAGGTCTGGAGATTGCCTGTGGAGATTGAAAATGTTGTTTCTGGCTTCAGAAAACCACAGTTTTTATAAGTCTTTTTGAAACAGTAAATCTGCATTTATTCATACTGGTGAAGTAGACAGCTGGCACTTTCTGATTCCAAGACCAACAGATCCTGTGGATTTTTCTGGCTGAAAAGAAGTTAATACTCCAGAAGTGGAAATCCACATAGCTCCCAACAATGAGACTTGTATCAGAGAAGTAAAAAGATTTTAAGTGTACTGTGTGTTTGGCTGGCAGATTCTGAGTTCGTTTAACCAACTGGCATCAGGTTAGTGAGCATGTAAATAGACTTATTTCAGACTGGTTATCTGAGATCAAAATTTGACCTACTTACATCTGATTAGACAAGTATTTTTTCTCCTTTCCACACACAGCTTCTTCCTGTCCTAATTTGTATGTTACATGGTAATCATCTCAATAGTAATTTTCAGAGGTTTTTACTTCAGAAGGATACTTGCCCTTAGCAATAGATTTTGAAGCACTATGTGAGTAAGAAATTCTGTAAGAAAAGAATGTACTTGGCACATATCTTGCAGTTCCAAATAATGACTTTCTTTTAAAAAAACCCAACCCTACAGTAACAGAAACTTTCCACTATAAAGTGACTTGTTCTTTAATAAGACTCAGAATATGACTGAAATCGACATAATTTCTTAGTTTCTCATGCTCTCTCTCTGCCTGTTTGACTCTTGTCTCCTGAAGGACAACATCTTGTCCCTATATGAATATTGCTCTAACTTCTATAACTTAGTTGGGAATTGCTAGGTGCTATGTAATATCAATTGAAATTATTATCATGCAGTGTATGGCTTGATAAATGTTTATGATTCTCGGGGAGAAAGACTAAATTCCTACATAAGAGCTTTCAAATTGATTCTCACCAATTTCACAGAAAATTCAATAGGTGAAACATTGCAACTGACCTTTGGGGGGCTCGTGAGTTTGGAAATGAGGCGAAACATAGTCTGGGAATATTATTCTGTTTCTATGCCAATCAATAGATTGCTCCTCTGAATTAACATGGTGTAACTGGTACCTTTTCTGAGGTCCACACATGGGCAGAACTGGTTTAATATTCATGAAAGCATTAAGCTGACAAATGGTTTGTATTGGGAGAGGAGTGTTTATCTTTGCCAGAGAAACCACCCAGCAGGCATAAGAAGACTCGTGCTTTGCTTGGTGTGTTGTTTGGTGTCTTTAGTGGACAGCCTTCAGAGCAGCATAGTGTGGCAGAAAGGGTCTTGCCATTCAAAAGCATCCCATTTTTCTTGAGTGCTACACAATTCATCTAGTGGAGACATGTCTTATCTTCAGGTGGTGCCACAGCTCTTGCAACTGTGCATTAAATGATGTATCAGTAACACATTAGGCTTTTTAAGCAGGTTATTTGAAGTACCTGAAGGTCATGGTGACAGTATTGCTACTGTCATGAAAATCAAACAGCTCTGCTATTTCCATGAAAATGGTGAAGCCAGTGAAGAGCTAGAAAGCAAGGTACTAGCTCTTTTTCCTGCCTGTCTCTGTGGTTTGATGCTAAATGGCTTGTGTGATTTACAGTGCTATGGCCAGCAGCCTGCAGGTCTGCCCAAAGGGTGCAAGCTCATCAGAGTGGTGAAGTTATTCTACTACAAGGGTTGTGATGTGCTGCAGAGCAGTCAGAAGACAAATAACTTCGCACATATCAATAAATTTGTGTAATAGGCAGGCGTACATCAGGAATGGCACATGTTCTTATTTCCCAAGGAATCTAGGTATACACTTTCAGCTGCAGAAATATATATTGTAAATAGTGGTCTGACCCAGCTGGAGGATGCTGGCAATTCTCTACAGGAATGACCATCTTGGGCTCTGGCACGTTCCTTTACTTCCCACCCATGTTTGCTGTGCTTTCGGTGTGGCAGGGTATGTCTCTTACTGCTTCCAAGCCTCCAGTGGAAAAGCTACTGCCTTTGCCTGTTGGCACTGCCTCCCCCCAGATGTGCCAGAAGAGCAGTACACTTGCGTGTTTGCTCTCCGACTGGTTGCAGACTAAACCAGCTCAGCTCAGCTGACAGGAGTAGTGTGAGCACCGTTCCATGCAGATCAGGGAGCAGGGAACCACACTGTCCCTGTGGCAGAGCTGTCAGAGCTTCTCCAACAAGCTTGTGGGCTGACAGCCATCTAGGGCATTAAACACTTCCATCCTGCAAAGAATGGTGACAAGTTTGCTGGACCATGCTGGAGTGTTGCAATGATCTGCAGCAGGTTCCTGTTTTGGCCATTGAGCTGCTTTGCTACACAATGAGGATGGGAAGGGTGTTAGAGTTGCTGCGGAATGATCCATTAGGTTTCACTTGCCCAAGATCAACAGTCCCTGGGCAAAGCCAGAGGAAGAAATTGAGAAGCATTCTCACCTCTTTTCTTTACCCTCTACCAACTCTTTGCAGCTCTCCTACTACACATCATGGCTGCTCATGGATCTGCTGGCACTTCCCACCTTAAGAGTTAGACCGAAGCATGCAAGGAGCCCTGATCATAGGGAGGAAATGATGGCCTCCTGAGGCAGGCTCTGCCCACCTTGATGCCTCCTTATACTAAGTCAGACAGATTCCCCTCTATCCAAGGACTTCACTGCACAGGATTTGCCCTGCAGCCCAGCCTGTGGCTGGAAGAGCTGCATTTTCAATGTGACAGCCTTGTTGTGTCTCCATTGCTTCTGTGTCCATGTGTCAGACAGGAGAGATCACTGTCTTCTTTCAATAGCCTTTTGTGGCCCTTCTGCCTCTTTTTGTTGTGAAAAAAATCCCTAAGTCCATTTCACTTCATCTGCCTGCAAGAAAGCATCTTGCTTTAACCCTCTCCTGGCTTTTTATCAATGTACAGTCTCGGTGCTGAGTGGCTCCTCTTCATGGAAATGGCAGCTGTGTCCCTCCTTGTGGGTCTGTTGCTGCCCTGGTCTGTGCCTTTCTATGAAATGCTTTCAGAATCCCGCTTTCCTGGCACTTATGGCTCAATTTGTACAGAGTGGAATTACACCAAGGCCTGTGAGTGAGAGATGCAACAGCAGAAGGCAAAGCTGGGAGTAGTGGGAGCAGGTGTCTGGCACCTCACAGAGTTGGAGCTAGTTCCCTGACATTTAGAAGGGATAATGGCTGTGCTGTTCCGTGCCAAGAATTGGGAGCATGGGATTTATCCAGCCTATGCCCACCTACTTTCTGCGTGTGGACATTTGTTCCCCCACCCACCTAATTAGGAAAATAGAGTGTAGAAAATGAAGGGGTGGATTTGTTATTTTGTTGTGGCTGTTTGAAAGCAAAGTTTGCTTTGCAGCCTCATATTACTGTCCATGGAAGGACAGTGTTGTCTCCAAACCTGGCATTAGTGTTGGCTTTCCTCAGGAAGTCTAACGGGAGAAAAAGCTATGCCACAGACTGTCATTGTGGCAGGAAAAAGGATCAGAGTCCCTGGAACGAGCATCCATACTGGTAGTGGATGCCTGGGAGAGAACTGCTGTTGGAGAAATAACCCTGGGGTAAACATGGAAAATTGACACTTTGCAGAGTATTTCAACATACAATAAAAGCCAGGGAGTTTTTAATACACTCTGCCACAGTCCAGTTAACACTTAAAATTCAACATCCTTGAAAAAAGGAACTTTGTATTTCTTTAGCTATTTCCCTTTATCCAGTAGTTACTTTGTTTGCTTCTTCTGTTTTGGCCCCAGAAAATTTGCTGTCTAATGGTAAAACAATCAGCATATTTGGAATGTCCAGGGAAAACTTATTTATGTAATTTACCCTGCTAGCCATTATCCTGTTTCCCTCACCCTTAGGTAACTTATTAGGCTGCACAAGCAAGTAGTAAATAGTGGGTTTGTTTCACCCAGGACTTCTTCAGTGGTCAGGATCACAGGATTGCAGGAAAAGAGGGCTGGAAGGGATGCTGAGAAGGCCATCTCTTGCTCTAGGGCAGTATTTGCTGCAGCTACCTCATTACTGGCAAATGACAGTCTAATTTACTGCACAACAGAACAGGCTGAGATAGTGGTACATAGTGGAAACCTCTGGTACATGTCAGATTACAAACCAAGTGATTTTCAGCCTGAGGATTTACCCCCTTTCTTCAATGCTCCTTCCCACAGAAACGTGCTTTGGCTAACAGACAATGGGTTTTGTAGAAGTGGGATATCTTTGGAATCTCTCCGCAGGATTTTGTATGTTTGTGGGTTCAGAGAGATTGCAACTTTCTAACCTAATGTACAAAACACTCAACACGGAGCTGGGCTTTAATCCTTGCCCCCTTATTAATCAGTTTTTGAGGGATGACTGCCCAAATCTGAGGTTCACCGACCATTTCTGAGGGTCTCTTACACAGGTGACAGTCCCTTCTATCACCTCACTTAATCTAACCTTTCACTTCTTTTGCTTTTCTCACAAATCCTTGAAAACAAAATATCCTGTTTTGTCTAAGATGGGGCACTAGGACAACCCAAAGGAAAGATGAAGGATTTAAAAACAAGAGCTTTGGTTCCATCCAAATAAAATAAAATATTTACGCTTTTTTTTTTCTGGTTCAGCTGCTTAGCTGAAAAATCACTTTTTGCAAGCCCTTGATAACCACTGGCTGTCCCACTAAATTTGTGTCAGGTGATTGCTCCTATTTCTCTTCCTACTCATAGTCATAGAGCTGATCTTGTCACAGCAAAAGTGTCTCTTTTCTGCTTGCAGTCCTGCAGAGCTGTTTTGGCCTAGTCATATCAGCAAGGCAGAGAAGAGGTAACTTCACTCATCCCTGCTGATAATCTAGACAGCTTGTGATGGAGCATGCATTGTAGCCTCTTAGCTTACCCAGCTTTAGGCTATGTTTATAAACCTGAAATTTTTTTTCTGGCTGAGAGTTCAGTTATGTTGAGCACTGATAGTTTGGCTGGCAGCATCTCTTCCTCAGGAGCTGCCCTCCAAACCTAAGCATGTGAGCTAAAAGCCATCTGAATGCGGGTGAAAGATTGCTCCTTGAAATACATAAGAGCATAAAATTGTATCACCATCTGGGACACAAAGACGTAAGAATTTACGGCTTGTAATATCAGAAACCTCACAGAGGTACCTATATTCTTTCTGCAGTATTCAGTCAGAAATAGGCATCCCAGAGAGCAATTCACAAAAGCCAGCAAGCTGGAGACAGATGTATTTGAATTTGTATACCTTTCTAGAACTGAGGTACCAGATTCAGCACTGTCAGATGAGACATCTCCCCACTTAGGACTTTCGAGTCTGTCAGTTGTATTTTTTCCAGCAACTTCTTAATAGGAAGTCTTAATGTAAAGCCTTCGGTGAAAGAATGAGGACCCATGTCTGCTATGTCTCAAGGAACTACCCCGTCCCTTTCATCGTATTCTTCACTGCTCATGGCAGTCCTGTAGTTTCAGCAAAAGTCTTTTTCTGGAATTAGCCCGATGGTTAAATCTGTTCCACCGGAGAGCTAAGAGCCTAATGCCTCTCAGACAAGGAACGGAGCTGAATCCAGAGCTTCCGCAACTTGTGTCAGTGCTTTGAACACTGAGAAAACAATTGATTTTTTTCTTCCGTGTAAAAGGAAGGCAACTTAAAGCTACATTTTCTGTGAAGCTGGCCCTGCAGTAATGCACACAAGTACTCTGGGGTGCTAGTGTGAGTGCTGAAAAATGGAGTCTCAAGAGCCTGGAGGCAGTAACACAGAGGGATTTCAGATTCATAATTAGTGCATTTAGTGAGTTTGGGGGTCTAGGCCTGGGGAGTTTTCTTTCAAAGCCCAGAGGAATGCACAGTTCCTGCTGGCTCTCAGCTATGGAAGCAGAGCTTTGTATTTATGCTGAAGAGAGCTTTCTTGGAAATACAAGTTACATGAAGATTAGCCTAGATATCATGCTTGTGGCTTGCCAGAGTTTGAACTGAAGGATTTTGCAGTAGAAGGCCTTTTGTAGTATTCATCCTCCACCCGTTTCTGAAACTAAATCCAGCCTGCATGAAATTAGTCGGCAGTGATTTCACACTTAGCAATAATCAGACCATATTGGGACAAAATATTCAAAATATGTGGCAATGTGGGACTTGGGAAAGTATCAGTATTAAAATTATGGTTTCCAGCATGCCAGTGGATGTGCTGAAGCTGAATAACATGATTTTAATGAATGAGACTCTGGCTAGGCTTCTTGTTTGGCATTGGCCTGTCAAAGAGTATAGCTTTTCTTAACATCTTTTTGAAGGGATTCAATTAAATTTCTAGCTATTGGGTTAAAAGAGTCATTAATAAATCAGACTATAAAAGTCTGAGTGAACATAACCAACTCCTACTGAAAATGTGCTGAATAAAGCAGATGTGCTCAGGTAATTGGCAAACAGGCCACCTGTTGATTTTCTTGTCGGTGTTGTTGCTACCTGGTATATGATTCTAGTCAAGGAGAAAATAGGGTTCTTTTAATTGAAACAATTTGTGCAATGTCATTTCACTTAAAATTGACCATGGCTTTTAAAAGAAGATTGAAAACTGTCTGATCAGGCCTTGATTTGGGTCCTACAGCAGGAGGAGAGAAGCAGATTATCAAAGGGAGTTTCACAGGGCACACATTAAAGACCTAAAATATAGGTGTTAACCTTGGCAGGAGAAGTTAATGAGCAGCCTGATACTCCAGAGTGGTTCCTTTTCTGCAGCTGTAATTGCATGAGTGCTCAGACCTGTGTCTTTCTGTGAGCCTTGTGTGTGTGTCTGTCTTTCCCTTAAGTCTTCTGGAAATAGCAGCTGTAATCAGCAGCACCCAATTCCAGCTGACCAGGTCCTTATTTATGTGTGCTCAGACACTTTCTACAGCCATTGCCTAGGTAACAGTACAAACCAGGAGCTCCTGCCTAAAGGAATGTTTGGTCTTCATGTAAATCCAACACTCTTCCCTAAATTCATAATAGAATGTAGTTTTGAACATGTTTGCAGATAGCTTTCTGCAAAGAACTGTAATACTGTATGTGCATATAGCATTCTCAACTCCAATACATTTAAAAACAGTACCCACAAAACTGTCACAATGTAGCTACCCTGCGGATTGGTTACCTGACTATGCTAGCAGCTGGATTCTAGGGAAGAAATGGAAAATGCAGCAAAATACATCAGTTAAAAATGTAGACCATAATGAGATGAGAAATCAGGATGCAGTGATCAGCACTTCTGTCTTACAGCGTGGAACGCGGCCAGCTTGAATTCCATGGTACCTCAATCGGTGAAAGAATGAGAATCCTGAATATTAAGTCCACGGGAACTGTGAATGTATTTGTTATGGTCTCAATCAGTAGCAGAAACAGGTGGGAATGTGAAAACAAAATTACTCATAGCATCTAAAGTGAGTATACTTCAAACACCACTTAGCATCTAGTCTAGACAAAGACAGGCATGTTTAAAATGGTCTTATCTGCTTGTGGTTAACCACAGTTGTTAATTGCGGGTTTTCCCAGTGCACACCCATTTACAACTTTACTGGGTCTGGAGGGTGCCTTTGCAGCTTGAGGAAGGAAAACTTGTCAAGGAAGATAAGGATCAGTCCTCATTGATATGTCTAAATAATACCCAGTCTCTGCATCAGAAGGGGAGAGGAGGCTTTGTTGCTCTCCCATTCTTGTGGGATGGATTTGAGAAGGCAAATGACATCATGGGAAGAGGAACTGTGCGAGATGGAGAGATGAGAAAAACTAAAGCAGCTAAAGTGGAAGATTACGGAAGAATGGAGCCACCCAGGCAAAAGAAAGTCAGGAAGCTGGCAAACTGCAGGCACCTGAAATGCCTTACACAGAGAAAATAGAAACAAATCAAATGCTCCCTTCTGCTGCCCCTTGTAATTTTCTAGAAATCTTCTGTAATTTTCCCTGGAGTCCCAAGCTGACAGCTGGCAGATGCTGAATGAGAGAGGGTCCCCAGAATGAGTGAAGGCAAGGTCACAGCTGGAATGCCTATGAAGATATTGATGTAGTGAATCACAAGCAATTTTTGCTGCCACATAGTGGCAGAGAGAAAAGCTGTCATATGACAGTTCCTCCTTTGTAGTCCCAGTCCAAAAATGATGTCTTTATATTTTTATTAGCCTTGTTCTCTGCTAACAAATGTGCTAACTCTAGGAAGGTAAAGTCGGGGAGAAACGGGAAGACCTCAAGCAATACAGTACCTGCAGACTTAATTTAGTGTGCAAGTCACTCCTTATAAACCACATAGCATTCTCCTCTGTCACAGGTTTATCAACAAGTGTTGCTAAGAAGGTGCTTAAAAGCTCGTATTTCAGAGACTGTGTATGAATAGTACCTCTCACTTCTGTGGTTGCTATAGTAAACCCTTGTTCTTAGTTGAATACTACAGTAAATAATACTTCAAAACTGGAGAGGAAAATAAAAAGCAAGAACTCCATTAGGAGTTCCCTGAGCTACTTGAAATTACTGCTCCTTTTTCATGTACTACAAGTACAGAATTCTTTGTGTAGTGGGTTACAGAATAGCAGCACCTGCATAACTGTGATGCTTTCTCTGCACAATTTCTTGTTCATTAAAACTTTACAGGATACTATGTGGTTCAGAGCACCTATGTCAAAAAGGAAAAGAGCAATTAGTAGGATTAAAATTAGCCATTGTTTTCTTAAAATGATATATGTTTTAGACCAAATTTTGGAGGAAAAGAAGATACAAAAGGTTTAAATAATCCTGGAAATGATCCATGATGTAACTGTTGCCAGCAGAGATACCTGGGAGATAAATTCTCCTAAGTTTTCCCTTGGTGTTAAACTGTAATAATCCATAAGCACTGAAATTCGAGAGCTCATGCGGGTGGCATCTTTAGAGCCACCACAGATAATGCTGTCCAGGAGACAAAGTACAGAGTACTAGTGTAAAGAGAATCTGTCAGGGTGCATATGTGGAGGGTAACAGGATGGGAGCTGGTGAGCAGCTGAGAACTGCGGGACTTCCTTGTGTACCTGGGGGTGAAGAGGAGCAGGAAGAACCTTGAAGGTCAGATGATCTCTTTGAAGGTTGAGAGAAACATCCCACACATCACAATAAATAACTGAGAGGCAGAAGAGTTACAGGGCCCTGAGGGGAAATAGAGGTAGCAGTGAGGTTAATAAGTAGGAGACTATTCTGTCACAGGGCAGTAAAGCAGTGAAACAAATTCAGTGATACACAAAGTGCTAGGTTCAGAGTTACTAGCATGAGGCAAACAATGGATTTGTACTTAAAACACTGGAGTACAAATAAGCTGATTTGGGCCTATTTTACGCTTTGATCAGACCCTGTATTGTCTTGGTCCTCTGCTGCATCTTCCTATTTTTATATTTGGACTGGTGCTTTCCTCTCTTACAGGGCTTTTCTCAGAGGCAAACATGTCATTTGTGAATTGTTCAGATGATGTGGCGACACAAGTCATAGATATAAGACATCTTTTGTAGGCTGCTGCTCAGTCAAGGAGTGGAAGACATGTTTATTCCTCACCAGCTAACATGCCTCTTATGGATCTGCATCCTCATTAACAGACAACAGCTGTTTCTTCTTGTAATTAGCTCACAGTTCAATAGGTAGCTCCAGTCTCTTTTACACCTGAACTACAATCAACATGGAAATCATAGAAGCACATGTCTCTCCCCTCCCCGCTTTAAAGCAGTCTGAGTTACACACATTGTTAAACACCTAATAGACAACAACTGTGTGTTAGAGCTGTCCAGCACATGTGTGAAATAATGTTCTTTTTCTTTTTTTTTTTTTCCCTTCATTGATGAGCTTCAGTTCCAAATGTGCTAAGGCTTCTCTGGCTTCTGTATTAGCCCCAACCCACTGGTCATGGATTAGGCCATAAAGAACTGTTTCCAGCCACCTGCACAATGGAAAGGGGAAGTGAAGTGAGGGCTGCTGAGGCGGGGGGGGAGCGTGCACCAGCTGGCCCTGCTCCTGAGGCATTATAACTGGATTCTTTGGGGTAGAAGGGTGTGAGGTCTCAGGTCATTTCCTGCCAGGTTTGCTCTGAATGGGAAAGGGATATGTAATTGCGCTGTCTCCCTGTACCATTAGTGTCAAGACTCATTAGGAACCCAATCTACTCAGTGGCAGTAGGCATACAAAAGAAGGAACTAGCCAAAGTCTGCAGACTGCAGAGAGGGAGTTGGTGGAGGAAGCAATTGTAAAATTCCCGTCTGGGTAATTAGAGTCAGCAGGGAATCAGATTGGCTACGGCAGGGCTTTCATTTTCCCCTTGCTGTTTTAACGGGATTGGCAGGTGCTGTTTTATTCCAAGGGTGAGGTGATGTGCCTGTGTCATAATTCACAAAGAGAAATGATCATCAATTTGCTGCCATGTTCCTGGAGTGAGCTGAGCAGGCAAACTGTGATTACTATTTTTATTAGTACCTTGTTAGCATGGAGCAGGAAGATTGTTGTGGGCAGTTGTCTTTGGAAGGGGCAGGATCTGTGCACACAAAAGCATGTTCCTAGCAGCTTAGCTACATTTGGAAAGTTTGGAACTGCTGACTATTTCATTCCCTTTACATTGGAATCTATTTATCAGTGAACAAAAAGAGGTAACATCTTAAAAGATGGAAAATTTGTCCCATGCTTAAAAATTGGCAGCATATTGACATGCCTTATCATCAGGACAATTTAATGGACATAATAAAGCAAATGGGCTCTCTTTCGTTGAATGCACTCCTTCCTATTTATTTGTTTGCTTAGTGAGAGCTGGAAAGAGACATTAACAAGCTATTCTGTCTGCACACAATGCAGTTTAAGGCATGCATCAAGACGTTGCAAAATCAACAGAGATTCAGACTGACTTCTTCAGATTCGGACTCAGCTCAGTGGGCTGGCATTCTCTGATAGTTGCCACAGTAGTTGCAGTACAGCAGTAAGGGATATGCTGAGAAGCATGACTTCTGGGAAGAAAGGTTTTCTTAACACAACATTTCTTTTATAAAAGTTTCTACAGAGAGGTTTCCATAAAAAATGGGCTATATTTACCAATCAAAATAGAATTCGCTCATCAGTTTTGCTTAGCTGAATTCCACATCTGAGAGTCAAACTTTCTTCTTTCTAGCTCCATCCATCAATAACCAAATGAAAGTAAACCTTTGCAGACAAGTTTGTTGATGATGTCAGCATAAAATGCATTTCTCTTCCCTTCTCTGCAACTATATCGTCAAGGTGCTAAGTTCTTAGACTTTCATTAAAGGATGCAAGACTTATTCTCTACTGTTGGTAAGAAAGCATTTCACATTTCGGGTGAAACATACATGATTGGATCCACGAGGAGGAAATAGGTGCAATGGAAAGCGATACTGTTTTTTAGGTACTCTTTGGTAAATTGTTGAATGGGAAATAATATTTTTGTTCAGAGATATAGCCCAATACTGTACAAAAGGTTTTGCTCTCCATGAAGTAAAGCTGAGGTCTTTCAAAATTTGGACCCTGGTTGGAGGTGTCTCTGTCCCTCTTGTGTTCTTGCTTTCCTCTGTTCTGAGACTGTATTGTGCTGGCCAGGCTGTTCTGAGCTGCTTCCTTGGGCTCTGGACACATTTTTCCAAGCCTAATGTGGAACTATGTCTTACTGGAGGCCTAATGAAGCCAGTATGTACTCATGAAATTTTTCAGCCCTGGTAATTCAGTATTTTCCAGTTAAAGGAGCAATTTCATTTAAAATCATGATGAAAAAGAAAAGAGATCCCTGCCAGCTCTACCATTCAGAATGCAGCTATGTTTTAGGAACCTATTTCAAATGCAAACAATAAAAGGTGTGTTTCCTTCACTACCTTTCCTTTGAGCCTCTGTGCATCTCTTCAGCTTGTTGGGTCATTTGTAAAATAAAAAACTAATATATGAAAACCATTCCTTCCCCTCACCTCCAGGTTCCTGGATAGAATGAGTCAAACTCAGAGCTATAAGCTGTTTAGACCTTCCAAGCACTGTAGATTAAATGATGGCAACAGACGCTTTGCTAGCCCCTGATTTTATAGCTAAGTGTCTCTCAAGTCAGAAGCTGACCATCCATACAGATATATGTGTTTTTGTGGATTATTTCTCAGGTTTTGCATTTGGGTTGTGTATGGTAACTTGGAGTTTGAGTGAGCCTGTCCTTCCAAGGAAAAAAAATGCATGCTTGCTTCTCCCTTATAACCCTCTCTCACTTAATTGATAACTACTTCTATCAAAACTAGGCCCACCTTTTTCCCTCCTCCCCCTCACCCATCCTTGGCAGGTCCTCTGTCTAGATGGCTTTAAATCTGATTTGGGATTTGAGTGTTATTTGGATTAACTCATTAGCCAGTCTCCATTCTGGCAAGCCTGCTAATCTGTGGCAGTGGTGCATAGCACTGTGACAATATTACACTGAAAATGAGAAATCTAATGAGATTAGCATTTTATGCATTCAGACAGGGCACGGGTGTTTGAATGGTCTGCAGACATTTGGTGTGAATCACAGTAGGCCCAGAAGGAGACAAAGTGACTGGACTGCAACAGAGCACCCAAACACACAGAAAGAAGATTGCAAAGATGCACAGAACCATGAGTAGCTTTGTTGTGAAGAATTGAAACATCTCTGTCCCCATGGGCTGACTTTGACAGGCATTTGCTCATGTGCCCCACAGATGAGTTTCTTTTCCTAGGAATGGAGGAGGGCTGGTCTTTGTCAAGGGGATCACTTTGCAAGTTAATCCTGCTGTTACTAGTAGTGATGGAGGAAGGTTTTGGTGATTGCTTCCATGGGGAAGAAGGCTGCTGACTCCCAAGCTGTTTTTACATAACACTGGGATGCAGTGCAAGATATACTTGTTAATGTTTGTGATTACCAGACTGCTCCATTCTAAAATTACACCTGCAAGATTGGCTGCCTGGGCAAATTCCAGTCACATTTTTCTCTCTCAAAGGTGTTTTTATCTCAAGTTTAAAGAGACAAAAGGATAATCCAGTACCTGCAGCTTCCTTTGGCTGCAGGGATAGAGAGAACTCTGCCTCGTTTCTTGGGTACTGCAAGTAGAACAAGGCAGTCCTCAGTGCTGGGTTTGTGGGCTTCTCCTCCTCCACCACCCAACTAAAGCTTTTGTAGCCTTTTGTGGGTGACAAGGAGAAACTTCGGGAGAAGCTGAGCAGTGGTGCTCCAGGGCTGGGAGTCACTCCTAAGTGCTATCCTAGCCTGCCACCCAGTGCTGGCTTCTGGCACTCAGAGCTGCTCAATTGCTCCAGCACTGCAGCTGGTACTTGGCAGAGAACCTCCCATGTTCTTCCTGGACTCTGTTAGAATATTCCTTTCTGAGTTACTGAAACAGATGCTCAGGTCCTGTCAGAAATAAGCAATATTTTAAAATGGGCAGCTTTTGTGTGACAACTTCCTCAAATTAATTCTAGAGTACTGTGGACTCAACAAATATGTGGTGTGTCTTGGGTGTTGTGCACTTGGCAAGTGATGGGCTGGTGTCTGGTTTTAGTGCTCCTTAAACAAGAAGGGAAGGTTATTATTTCTGGTTTTGTTGTTTTGTTTTTTTTTCTTCCCAGGACAGTTTAGAAATGATCAGAGTTTCACAGTTACTCAGAATGGTGATGAATCCAAACCAAATACATCCCCAAAAGGATGCTCCATTTGGCAATAGTGTTCAAATTGGTATCACGGTGTCATCTTTATTAAAAACAGGTAACAGAGCTAGGAAGAGGTGATAATTCCTAAAGATATGACAAAACTATTTGAACCCCAGAAAAGAAGGGCAGGAAGGGGTATTTTCTTGGGAGAGCAAAAAACAGTTAACAGTACTGTGGGGCTGGTCTTTTTCTGGGAGAAATTGAAATATGGTGGTGCAGAAGATGGTTCATTCACACAGATTACCATGTCCTGACAAAACTACCCTCCTATCACAAAGTTAAAAGTGCTGTAGGAGGAAAAAACATTTTTTTGCAAATTTCACATAGAATCTGGGGGAATAAAAGAGAGAATTTTCAAAAATTTTTAAAGTATTTGGTTTCAATACCTTAAAAAATAATTCTGTCACTTCGCAGAATAGAAATTAGTAATCAAGTGCTGTCACCAGCAGAAAATATGTATGTACAATAGATTAATTGGGCAAATTAAGTAAACATTGGCACAGTCCTGGAAACTGCTGTTTGTCTGTCTTTACAAACAAGTGACTGTGGTTTATTATGGTATGGACTAAAGCTATCACACCAGTGTTTTATCAGGTGAAGAATTTAATAGAGCAGCAGCCTTTGTGACTGTGGCCTGATATTCAGTCTTGACAATACTGCCTGGATTTATCTAGGTGAGCAGATATATAGAGATTTTTCTCTGCAGTGTAGGGGGTGGCAGATGGGAGGAGTGGTCATTTTTATTTAAGTAGTGAGATAGTTTTTGCTCCCAATTGAAAAGGAAGAGGCAGAGGAGAAAGAATGTGATGAGCTGGCCTTGTTTTAAAGTGTGTGATGTGTAGAGAGCTGACATAATATAAGAAAAGGTAAGTATAGAAGGAGAGGATGAAAAACAAAGGGGTATTTACTCTTAAGGGTGCTTAAATGGTATTAATATGTATCATAAATCTTTAAATGCTCTGTTATCCAAGCATTGTATTAAGTGGAAAGGAAAAATTCCCACTGCTACTGATATGCATTTTATTATTAATTCAGAGTAAAAGGGAGGAAAAATTGTCAGCAAGGTGCCTTAGTGTATTTTTATATAATAGTAACAATTTATGTATGGGAAGCAAATACTTAAAAAAATGAGTAAAATAGAAATGTAATTCAGAGCAGTACTGGCACTTCATCTTCACGTAATGATATGGGCAAAGCCTGAATTCCTACATTTTGCAGTGAATTATGGGACATGGTAGTGCTTGCAGGTCTGCAGAAATAATATGTGGTCAGTTATAATATCCCATTAGAAAAAGGTGATGTAATCAATTCTTCTTTCATGGCCTAGCAATGACACATCTAATTTTCTAGGTTATTTACCCCCTGGATAAAATTCATAATCGCTCTCATAATATGAAAATATCTCCTTGATACATTTGTGAGGAATCTCATTAGAAGGGTTTGCTGAATGTATTTTTCTGTCAGAGTTGAAAAGGCAGAGAGCTTCATCCACAGGGAAGCTGGACTAGGAGCCAGAAAACCTGCATAATATTCCTGGTTCTGCTGCTGTATGATGCTGAGAGAGCATCCTTGGCTGCTGAGACTCTTTTCTGTGACTCTTCTAAGTCATCTTTCATCCATCATCAGACATAGTAAAGACTCACTTATTTAAGATGCTTAAGTCAACCCAGCTCATCTGTGTGAAATGTGCCGGGGTCACTTAACCTGTCTGTCAGGGAGGTAATCTTCAGTGGGAAAGGTGATGCATAGCTGTGGAGAGGCCTGACTAGTAGTAGCTTGGGTTGGGAGAGGACAGATGCCCAGAGCTGTAAGGTATCAGCTCCTTGGGACAGGGGGCTGTTACACGTGGTGTTACACCTCCCTGATTTCTGGGTGCTCCAGAAAAGCTGTCACTTGCGTGGTTGTTTTCTTTTTTGCTCAGTGCGTAGGTTGAGGTGTTATAAAGAAGACTGTCCTTTATGGGCCAGGTTTGCATACTTGGAGCTACTCTGCATGAGGAAATTACTGCTTAGTGGCTCAGCTGACTTGCATACTTTTCTGGACTACAGAAGCAAGAATGAACAAGATACTGTTCAGCAGAGAGAACTGTTTTTAAAGGAAAGCTATTTTAATTTGATCTTTTTTTTGAAGTCCTGAAAGGAGGCTTGAGAATCCTTAAAATGTTCACCTAGAAATACAGTTGGCTTGCTGGTCTAAAAAAAACACATTCCAATCACCTTGTAATTGTTGTACTATGTAGCCTATGTGTCTCTACTAATGTGTATCTTCTAGTGCATCTCTACAGCTCTGTAAATATTCAAGATGCAGCTTTAATGAAAAATACTGTCTTATACAGAGAAAACATAACTATTAATATGCAAGTGTTACAGTGCTATCTTTTTAGTTATCTCAGTTTTTTAAAATCAAACCATGGCCTTCAGTCCTATTTAAATGTAATAAAATAATAAAAAAAAGCCTTTCTCTCCAGAAATCCAAAAAGCTGAATATATTTTCCTAGCTGATTGATGCTTTTCCATTTATTTTTAAATGTAATTTTCCCCGGGTAAGGAATTGTTCTCTTGAATGTCAAGAAGGAAATATTTCCCAAATCATAGGCTTGGATTGGCTAGCTTGAGACTAATGAGATAGCTCTGTTGAGAAGGGTAGGCTGGGGAAGCAGAGAACGGAGTGATTTGTCATGCTGGTTTTCCAGCAACTGCTAAGGAGCTGCTTTGTAATGCCAGCCTGCCAAATCTCTTGGCCACAATCAAATTACTCCCTCCACATGCACGCACATCCACACCCTCGCCCTTTAGATCTATCACTGACAGAATAGTTATTAAACAAAAACTCAGCCCGGGGAATTATTAATCGCCAGGCTTCATTTCTTTATCAAATGTGGTGGCCCGAAGGGAGAGCTCTTTAGGCTTTCAGAAAGACCGTAGCACATTAATCACTGAAGGGAAACGAGGTGTGGGCTAGGCATTTGTAATACTTGTCGGATCAGAAATAGGAGACACAGAGATCAAAAGAGATGTTTATGACTTGGAGGTGAAAGGGCTTCACTTTTCTTGTTCTTCTTCATGTCCTTTTTTTTTTTTACTGTTTGTTTTGGGATTTTGTTTTTGTTTTTGCTTTATTGGTCTCCTTCCAGAGCTTATACTAACTCTGTGACTGTACCACTGGCCCACACACTGCCCAGGAAGAGAAAGGCCATGAGTTATGGGTGCAGCTTGCTGGTGCATCAGCAAAACAGAGGCCACTGCTTTTGAGTGCTAGTAGTAGAGCTGCACTTGTCCAGGCACTGAGCAGGCCCCAAACTACAGTCAGCATTGGGAGGTGGGGGTACTTGGGTGCTTTTCTGTGTAAACTACTTAAATTGAGTTATCTAGCACTGAAGATCAGCCCTGAAAGAATGCCTGACTTCTTGAAAGTTTACTACTTGGTTCGCTATTACATGCAATAAATTTATGTACACATACACTTAAAAAAATTACCACAATCATGTCAGCTCCAGACCATATATAGGGCAGATTAAACCAGCGTTGTAGGCTGCCTGTGGCTGGAAGCACTTAACCTGTGATTAGTTAAAGCATTAATTAACATTGACCTTGTTCCCTCTTATCCTGCGACCTTTAGCCCCAGCAGTGTGTGGGGAGTTTGTTACTCCTGTCAGGGTGCCCTGTGAGGAATGCAATGTAAGCTGCTGTTCAGTTGACATGCTTTTCCTCATAAAAGGATGGTGTATCTGCTGAACCAAGTAGCCTTTATTGTAACCCTTCCGCAACACAGCAATTACCCTTTCCTGAATGTCTGCCACCTGAAGAGATTCCTCAGACTGCTGACTTTAGGAGGTGGTACAAATCATATCCATTTATATACACATCTTTCCTGCACTGGAAAACTCCCTGGTTTCTTACTAATACTTTGGCTTGAAATATGTAACACTTTTAATATATATTGTAAACAAACATCCACTTCTTACATGACCTGGAGCTGATTATCCAAACAGCCTGCTTCTTCAAAATAATACCTGTCTATATAAATATAGATATTAAGAAAAAGAGAAGGAATGTGACTGTAAAAAAATCTGTATACGAGCAGGTAAAATCAACTTAGAGATGTTGTAAATAAATGCCAGCTTTCTTTCTCTTAAAATGGCACCTTGAGTTTTGTAGCACTAATTTCCTATTAGAACTGTCCAGGGATTTGGCTGCAGTGAGAGCATGGCAGGCACATAGAACTTTCCTGTCTCAAAGGAGCACTTGAGGAGAAAAAAAATCTTTAATTCTGTTGTATATACAGGAGGCTGCAGTGAGGATCCCAAGCTCATTGGAAAATGGGCTGTGTGTTGATGTGTATTTGTACCATGGCACACAGCCTGATTTTGTACAGCCCTGCAGTTAGCTCAAGCCTCTAAGCATCACTGTAATATAAATATTCTGGAAGAATAATAGGGCTTTTTGTGGCTCTTGAGGGCAGCTAATGTATCTGGTATGCAGCATGTTTTTCAAGCCTTCATCTCTTGTTTTACCAAACATCCAGCAAGAGAGAAAAAACAAACCACATTTTCTGTGCACAGGCAGAAGGAATGAGAGGAGGGATGGATCACATCAAATGGATTTTGAGAGAGCCACAAAATACTTGTTGCATGTTGTCCTGACACTGCAATATGATATTTGCATTGTGATGTTGTATCAATATGTGAGACGGTCTGTCTTCTTGGGAGCCTCACGTCTGGCAAGGCAGTTCTTAACTCACAGGCTCACTTCTTTTAAAGGGATTTCTGTCAGTACACGTGTAAACAGCAGCCAATTCTTTGGGATCTCCAGAGCAATCCATGAAAGTTTAGGCTCTGAAAAAGTTGAATGACCTACAATTCCACAGGCAAACAATTCAAATGATTAATCGTACTCTCAAGTATATCATATACTGAAAACCATGTCAGCACACTACTGTGAGTAATTGTCAGGCAAGACTTCCTAATGAGTAGCATGGCAAAAGAGAGTGTATGGGCTAAGAGTGATACTCAAGGAGTCTGAATCGTCTGTCAAGAAAGGCCTGAAACCTCCATACCTTTGGATAGGCTTTGCACAGCAGGAACTGTCTCTGTTCATTGTTAATTGAATCCAGCACTGAAGGAATTGTTTCCGTGTCATTAAATGGGTTATCCCCCGTGAGATATCTTGGGGTTTTGACTGTTTTTTAAAAGAGGACCAAGTATGTTGTGCTCCCATTTTTATGCCCAGTTTATAGTTTTGTAAGAAACAGCATGCAAATGTTATAATCCCCTGGCTCCTGAAATACACTCCTATGAAGTGGTTTTGCTTTGATTATCAGGGTATATTGCAGCTAGTACTCGAAGAATCTTCGAATCAGGGGGATTTGAGATAGGATTCCTCAGTAAAAGAGGAATTATTAGAAGGGAAACTCTGCATAATAAGTAGCACATTATCTTTTGTTCCATCACAGCCCTTTTACCACCATTCTATGAGGAGCAGTGGGTGAATTTCTTCATGAGGGTCTGTAGTCATGCCTCCAACAGCTCAGATAACTAATAGAACCCAGGAAGCTTTATGGTTCAAACATGTGTTTGGTCATGAATGTTTTTAATTAACAACATCTTTCTTCTTTAGCTCTGTCATGGTTTGCTTTGTATCTGCAGAATCTAACAACAGGTTCCTTGTGCCCAGCGCTTTCCTTGCATCAGATTACCTCAGGTTAGCTGCTCCGCCATGACTGTTCCCAGGCTATGTCTTGTTCCCCAACGGCTGGGCTGAGGCAATTTGCTCTTCTTTCAGAGCAGAGGGTGTGACCTCAAGGCACTGCAATTATGGAACGATAAGATCTTGCACACAGGCTGTTTCTCCTGAATAGCTGATATACAGTAGCACAAATACAATGCACTTGGATAAACTCAGCAGTTCCCACAACAGCAGTAAGATCTGCACTTTTCAGGTGAGCATGTGATATGCCCCTTCAAGGTGCAGACAGTAGGTAGATGGCTGAAGACAAGGAATTAGAGAAGCCTTGGGACTGGGCAACAACTTCCTTCTAAAGCATTTTTAAAATTTAGTTCATGAGCACTGAAACAAAGTTTTATCGCATCCTGCTCTGCATGTTTAATGGTAGTGGCTGATACATCTCAGTGCAGGCTTAGCTGCAATCTTGGAACAGCTTTTCTGGTGTCCCCAACAAAACTATCTGCCTTATGTTAATCAGTTCTTGGTAGAACTGGTCTTGAACTATGGTTAAAAGCAGGGTTGTGTCTGCATTTATCTGCTTCCAGAGCTTAAGTTTCAGTGTAGGTCTCTGGGATCCAAGCAAAATTATTAATCTTAATGATAGTGATTACCAGTCACTTCACTGAGTTTATTTTTCCTCTAAGAAGATACGTATTCTATATTCATAGATATTAATATATTTCCATACATATATATTTATATCTTTAATAAAAATCGTAGGTATAAATGTATGCATACATTTATTCTAAAGCATGAGCCACTTCACAATGGAGAAGACACGTAAAGATTCTTCTACGCTTAAAAATGATATTCTGACGCAGAGGTAACATCTCACAGTTTCTTTTGACAGAAATATGCAGTCAGGAATAATTCTCGATGTTAATATCTTCTATTCCTGCCTATTAGTTGTGTTACGGTAGTGCTTAGCAGACTGACTTGACATGGAACCATGTTAGAATTAGTGCTGGAGAGACACCTAGCAAGACTGTCCTCACCCTGCAATGCTAACAGGGCTTGACAGAGGACAGAGGCAGGAAGAGATCCATTGGTATTGCCAAGCAGATGGACAAGAATCAGAAACAACCTTTCCTGGGACAATGCATGCTCTCGTGGAGCCATAGACTACCACCATGAGACACAGCTCTCTTCCTACTAATTTGGTGGGACATCCAGGAGCCCTTTTTATTTCTTCCATTATTAGTTCTGTGTTGGTACTGATTTATCTTCAGCAACTGCAAGACTCTGTATAAAGGCTGGAAGCTACACTACCTCAGCTGTGAACAGGGTGAAACGCTGCTGAGCACATGCCAAGGAGATGTCTTGCACAGTACCACAGGAAACAGTGGGGAAGAGTTCTTGAGTCTTCATAACCAAAACAAGGTCTGCTCTGCCTAGCTTAGCCTGCCTGTCTTGCCTGTTATGACGAATGGTTGAGCATCTCAAGCCTCTGCATTCAATCCATCTCACTGCTCCCCCATTCCCAAAGCTAGAAAATATACTCCTTTATTTATCTTCCCTTTGCTGCAAGATGAAGCACTACTGCTAGTCACACCTACCCACTCTCTTCCCCCCCACACCCTTTTATAACTATTTTATCTGCTATCATGAGTCCTTTCAGTTTATTTTTCTGTTTAACTAACATCAGCAATACTTTGTTTTTCACTTATGCCCATGTATTTTGTCTCTCTGCTTATTCTCGTCACTCAACTCTGGAAGACTTCCAATTTCCAAAATGTGAGCCACATTTTTCTTGATTTCTTGCTAACACTCCCTGGCTGGGAGTTGAGACTGAGGGAGGGAATGGGAATCCTGTGTTAGAGAAATCCCTGGTATCAAGTTTTGCAAAGCAGAGATGGAGGAAGAAGGGAAGAAAAGCAGAAGTTGGAGAATGTGACCAGAGACCTCCTATAAGTTTGAGGGTAATTTGCTTGTATGAGGTCAGAGGATTTACCACTGAGAAGTGCAAAACTATGCACTTTGCAAAGAACTTCTTAAACTACACACATGTATGCATGCATGCACATGCAGGAATGACATTTTACTCTGCTACAACCTCTATGAGGAACAAAAAAGGTGTCAACGAAGAGACCATCTCTATGTGCAGAGCTGGTAAAAAATAAAAACCCCATAAAAATGGCAGATTGTATGAAAGAGGGAAGAATCATGTAGAACATATTAAAATAGGATTATATTGATTGGTGTTATAGGTCCAAGTAAACTACTGCATTAAGTTCTGTTGGCTTCATTTCTAAATGGCCATTGCAGGGACCAAGGCAGATAAGACCCCAACAAAATTATTAAAGACAGTGCGAAGGAGTGGAAGAGTCTATGCCAGATGAAGTTAAAAAGGACAAGGATTACTTAATTTGAAAAGTGCAAAGTAATAGAGAAGATAACAGATAAGAGATAATCAATTTCATTCTGTCCCGTGGCCTAAATGCAAGTCATCTCTTGATGAAATAAAAAGGTACAAATTTAATATAAAAGGAAACTTTGTTCCCAGTGCAGGCATAATGGCCAGATACCTTGGCCTGACTTTTGAGTGCCTTGCACAATTCAATGCAAGACAGAAATATGGCAGTATTTTTAATCTATTTCTGATAGAGTACCACTGCTCTGTGTCCTGAGCCAGATCTGCTGCAGGCAGCCAGGTCGTCTTGGTGGCCAGTGTTACCACATTGCTCAGGACTGAGTCCTTGCCGACCGCTCTGCTCCAGAAGGCCTTCATTTTCCATTAGCTCCTGCTGCAGATACCCCTGCTTTGTAGTGTCACTGCTTGTTAGATGCACAGTGCACTTCCCTAGCCATAGGTTTCTAGCATTCTCAAGTGCGTCTGAGCTAGTAGTTGCCAACCTCAGCTGAATAAATAGATCTTTCAAGGGAAGTGTTTTTTCATGTTGTGTTTATGTAGAGAGGTAAACAGCATTTCTCACCTTTTGTTATTTTCTGAACAATGTAAGCACAAATATTGCTGAGGATCACAATGCCTGATGTATTCTGGGAATACATAATCTATCAAGAATAAAACAGAGGTAGAAGGGAGAAAAAATTCTTAACAGTTGCAACTCTTCCTTATTTCATGACTTAGCAAAACTCTCTCCCTGTGAGTTAATCTGTGTAGCTCCATGTGACCAATGCCTCCAGGAGTTTATCTTGATTCAGCTAATACAGCTACTATCCAGAATATGCCAGCTGGTTTGAGAAAAGCTGAGGTCAAGGAGGTAAAATTTGAGATTACACCAGTTCAAAGAACAGTATAATTGAAATCAAGAGGAATTTGGTAGACTTCCTTGAAGTTTCTCAATTTGCATTTACACTACTGTAATAATTCTGTGGTTGTTTGAAGCTCCTTTTCCATCACAAAACTCTTCCTGTCATCTTGGGAACATCTCTAAAGCTACTCAATCGGACTTTGGTTTTAATTAGGCTCAAAAAAGGAGTCTCTTAATTAAAGGTCCCAATTGAAGAGATCTAGGAGTATTCCATGACTGTTGAAATAGAGGAGGATTAGGAAGGAATTAACTCCCAAAGTTCTGGTTTTCTGGCTATCCGTTGTACCCTGCCAGCATTCAGCCCTAATTGCTTCATGAACTAAACAGATAGCACAGCAATTTCTGGCACTGGTCCTTCCTTGTACATCCTGAAGATCCCTCTAGAGAAAAGAGCAGAACCTTTATTATCAGAGCATGGCTGGTTCTATCACCATGACCTTGTCTGTACATAGAAGTTATTGGGCAGTGTCCAGCAGTGTCAATTTGAATTGCATTAAGCAAATCTGCAGCAGGGCATGCAATCAGAGGGCTGCCACCACGCAAAAGCATGTGCTGTCCCTCAGGCACCAGGAGAGGAGTTGCAAAGTAGGTTGTAATTGCTAAATTCCATTTATGTATGGAATCCCCCTACATGGAACTCCATCTCCACAGGCAGGAGAGGGTAGCTGGGGAAGTGTCTGTGGGGAGCTTGTGTGCGAGTTGTGAGAGTGGCCTGGCATGGGGGACGCCAGACAACTCTGGAGACGTGGCAAGGCACCCTAGGAAGGAAGACACAAATTAACTCCAGGCTTTCCACTCCTCGTGTGAGTCTACTTTTGTGTGCTCAAGGAAACCAAGTGCGATTGTGGAACTGGGAATAGCGGGTTTCTTTACTGAGAATGGCGCCGTTGTTCACAAATTTGAACACTTTAGTGGCACAGGGAAGAAAAATATTTATGCGGTAAAAATGTTAGGTATTTGGGGAACTCTACATTCAGATAATACCTTCTAAGAAATTAGTAACTTGAAAGAACCTTATTTAATTGCTTAAAAAGAAAAAGGTTGAACTCTGTATTGCCACAAACACAGACTAAGGCCTTAAAGCTGCACTTTATGGAGGCAAAGCATTTCTGAATAGAAGAGTAGATTTTAAATGGTCATCCTTGAGGAATTAGTGACTATTCAGGTAGAGGCAAGCATTTGAAAGAGAAACCGTCAAAGTCTAATACCTAAGAATTAATGGTTTTGGGGATTTAATAGACACTAGGATCATTCAAATACAGAACAAGATTATAAAGGGAACATGGCAATTACAATAACTGAAGTTAAATATTAGGACAATGCTAGCACCAAAATTATATTTTACATCTGCACATGGATGATCCAAAGGGGTTTGTCTGGCTGGTCACAAAAATGTATTTATATATTGGTAGATAAAATGTGTTTTATAACGGTATAACACATGTAGAACTCAAAATTTTGGGGTAGGGATTGGACTTTGAAATCATTTTGATTGAAGTTACTAAGCTTCCAAAAGAGGCAGACACTGTTTTTTGGTGTGGTTTTTAGTGTGGTTCAATCAGCAAATCTCTGTGCACTTTGTAACAGCCCTCTACGTACAATTGAGTGAGGTGATTTTGCCTGGCTCACAAATCAAATTGCAGTGGCAGAACTGGGAGCAGGGCAGAAGAATTAAAACTCTCACCACTCCTTATTCCTGTCACTAGATCAAACTCAAGCTTCTACATTTCAGCACAGTACAGCCTTCATTAGGAAAAACCACTTTAAACAAACAGATGAAGTGCACATAATATTTTTACTCCTCAGAATCTGGAATACTATATGCCATTAACACTGAGTCATTGAAATTGCTCCAAAATGAAATATTATAGTGTGTTGTGCCAATGCCTTGAAAGTCTTTGTGTTAAGATTTCAACAAGAGAAATCAAAACAAACCTCCAAACCCGAAATTTTCAGTCTAAGCATCACATTTCAGTCCTAATGTATGGGAAATATCGAAGTGTTATGAGCCATCATGTCCACACAGAGAGGCAGATAAAAGTCTAAAGCTGACAAAGATCAGACTGCGAATAGGACACACATTTAACTGAAGATAATTAACCACTGGAACAGATGGTAAAGGGATGTGGTAAATTAATCGCCTAGAGTCTTTAAATCAAGATTGGATGTCCTTCCTTCTGAAAGAAATGGCACAGTTCAACTATAAATTACTGGGCTTGATGGTGGTATTGCTGGGTGAAACGCTCTGGACTGTGTCATGTGCAGGAGGTCAGAGTGGATAAGCATAACAGTTCATCCCTCCAGACCTTGCTATCCATGAATCCATTTTGTTAGCTTGAAAAGTTTTATATTTTAACAAAGCCGTTACAGACTGTTGGCTCACACTGTGTAGTTTTAGAAGTTTTTAAACACTCTTTCATTCTATATTCTAAAGGATCTGAATTAATTTTGTTAATATTTTTTAAAAGCATGCAAGTGTAAAATATGAACATGCTTTCTTTTTAACACATTGATTCCCATATCTCACTAAAACACAAAGTGGTCTTCAGGCAGCACTGATTGTGTACCCCCCATATGTTCATTGCCCCAGCCCTTGGGCAGGTAGGTGGTAGAAAAAATTCTCCATCTCTCTTGAGTGATGTGAAGGAAGTGAAGTATCCTAGAGTAAACAGGATACAGTGTACCACGCTGGTACATCTCCACTTTGGATTGCTTGAAGAGTTATGTGGTAGGGGACTACCCCATCACTCATGGCTGAGACAAAACTGTGGTCAGCTGTTCCCTCCACTGCTCTCTTTCCCTGAAGTACCAGACCCTGTGATAGCTCTTATTTGTCCCTTCATGGTGTTATGTAAAGGAATACGCTTTTAGTACCTTTTAGTGAGACATGTGGGCTGGAACACACCCCTGAACACAGGCGTCTCGCAGACCCTCTTGAACATTGCCTGAACTTCAGCTGTTACTGTGAAGGTTGAAAGTGTCTATGCCCAGAGTCTTCTGGAACAATAGCTGGAAACTAGGCAGAATAGCCAAGGCCTGGACACTGGAAATATTTTTGGTCATTAAAAAGCCAGTGAGCTCTTGGTGAACCCTAAGAAACTGATCTAATCAGGCTGCAATTTGGAATACTACTTTCTGCCACCCAGATTTCATCCCCACAGTTTTACTTGCTTACAGTACTTCCTGTCCTTTACTTCCTGTCATGAGCTACTGTGCTTTGGTGCTGAACACCTCTGTGGGGTTGCTGAATTTCAGAATGCATTTATCTGTGTGGATGCTTATTGACAGAGACATTGTTTAGTGAAATGTTTTGAGATCAAAAGTATATCTTAGTATATTTCCAGTGTTTAAGATCCCACAGCAGTCTGTGAAGCTATATAGAGAAAATAATGGGTTTTCCTCTCTTATTACAGGACAAGGTTTATGGTATTTGGGGTTTCTGGTTTTTAACATTCAACTTCTCACTTTTCAGACACATTTGAAGGGTCAGTCAAAGACAGACTTTGTGAGTCCTGAGGCAAACCACCCATGGTAGAAACACCCCAAAATTGTAATTTCCTTCTTAGAAACCTTGGTCTAACTGAATTTTCATTGTCATTCCATGCACATGTTAATACTTTTTGTGATTATGAGAAACAGCCTTGCATGTCTACAAGGCAGTTTTTAGGCAAGCACCAGGGAAATAACATTTTTAATATCTAGTCCCCTAATGCTGCTTAAATTAAATCAGTTTCTCTCCTCTCCTTCCTCTTTTCTTAATTCTGATTGACCCTCTGTACTCATTTGAATTACATTATTTTTCTGTCTTCGTCTATTCTCAAAGTTTATAGTCCCTTGGTTAGAAAACCATAAACACTCAGCTCCTCTCATATACAACCAAGATTAAAGCTGTGTATATAAATCTGGCAGCAGAGTAGTATTTTTGCCCACTCTTGAATTGCAGCTGTATTTCTTCAGTAGTGACTGAACAGTAATTCATCATATTCACTTTTTCAATCCTCCATAAATATGTAAACCAAAATTGCAGAAAATATTTTTGCTGACAGGTGGCTACTGCAATTAAACACCTGAGAAACTCAGGTTATATCTGTGAACAAATGGGGTTATTGATTCTTTTCATGTTATTACCAGTAATTCTGTGTCAGTTGCATCACAATTAGAAGTTGTACAGTAGATCATTTGCAAAGAAAGGTGAATGAGTCAACTTCCCTCCACAGTATGCTGTGCAGTATTTGTGATCTCTTGCTTAGGTATGTAGGAATCTAATCTGCCCTGTACTACATCAGGCTCATTTATTTTCTGAATCCCACACACACTCCTGTATGTGTAGCTGTGTTCAGCTTTATGGTGGATCCCACAGGTCTGCCTAGGCAAATCTGTGGACGTGTGGATATACATATTGTGGGTGATATATGAATGTGCTGCAAAGGTTGCTGTGTTCAAGCTCCCTGCACACCATTTCTAAAGCACAGCATTGCTAACTAAGGATAAACTTATCTCACCAGCTCATATTTTCAAGGCCATTGCTGGCTGCAACCCTTATTGCTACTTCAGGTCCTGTGGGAACATGTGAAATCAAAGCTGTGGATACTTGCACTAGTTTTTCTGTGGGTTCTGTTTTGTTGATGGTAACCCACAGGCTGCAGCACGGCTCCTTGTGGCAGCCCTGGAAGAGAGACACAAGGTCTAACGCTGGTCAAACACTGCAGGCTTCAGGAGTAAAGCTCTCCCATCTTTGCTTGGAATTGTTGAAGCACTGCACCAGTACATGTTGTGGGCTATAAGTAAGTAGGTCTGTGACAGCTATCCAGACATGGATAGCTGTCTGATACATGTGTAAGAGATGGCCTCATTTCTAGGTGGTCCTCCTCTGAGAGTCTGCACCAGCAGCTCTCTGCATGGCAGTCTGTTTTCTCCTACTGCATTTCCTAGAGCTGCTTTGGCTCACTCTCCCCCCATTCCCTCCTTCCAAGCTGCACTTGCCCTCACAAAAATAAGTGAATAACTTATTTCAGTAAGTTCTAGTCTTTAACCCACTTCAAATCTTAACAAGGTGCTCTTTACCTATAAAAACAAGACACTGTCACTTGTCCCCCTTTAAAGTGCTTTGTGTAGCACTCTTGCTCATGCTGCATATTAACTGCCTTTTACATTCACTGCTGCACTTGCATCTCTCTCTCTGCTCCCAGTGCCCAGCCAGATGGGAAGTTGTATCCATCTCTCTCACACAAGAATCTGCAAGCACAGAGTCTCTTGCTATCAGATAGTTCCACCACAAAGGTCTTCACTTTAAATTAGATTAAATGCCCAAGGGGTTTGGCAGACTCATACGCTCTGTTTTTACTTGCTCAGTCCAGTTTTTAAAATTCTGTACTCCAAACACAAATAAAGAGTGATCGAAGCTAATCTCTGTTTTATCTAATTTTGGGGTCTGCTGAATAAGCTTGGATGACCTATGTCCTAGAGAGAGTGCTTTCTGAACCTGAGCTTTCCCACAAATAAAAATAAATTACAGCTGGTTGCTAAAAAAAGTAAAAAAATTATGAATATACTGTATTTTCAAGCCTAGTTCTATAGGGAGAGGTATTGAGGTATTGTTTTGTAGTGAGTCACACAATATAGCAAAAAAACAAAATAGGAAAGGTTTTTGACACAAAAGTTTTCTTTCTGAATCTGCAGGCAGCCGGATCTGTACTTGAGCTGAAATTTCATCCATGCTGAGTATGTCAGGGCATTACTTCTCCAGCTTCATGGTACTATGTTAGCCTTAGCAGGAACTTCATAATTTTAGTGACTGGAAGTTGTTACAAAGACAGAAGAATGCAAATTAGGGGGAAATGTCCTTTAAAAGGGGAGGGGGAAGACTAGGGTAGGGGGAGGGTGGAGAAAAGGGAAAAAAAAAAAAAAAGAGAAAATAGAGGGTGGGGCAGTAACTGAGCCCAAGCACAGCAGTCTGGCAAGAGGAAGCTATTTTCCTTCTGAGCAAAGTCAACAGTGAGGTAAGCAACTAATAAATAATGGAATCTCTACAAAAAGGCCAACTGCTCATCTTGTTGCAAACCTGCTGTCAACATGAGAGAAGGTCTGTAGAAAGTAAAGAGCCCTTGATTTATTCACACAGAGACCATGATTAGAATTAAGTTTCCTTAAAGAAATTTTTCTTATGCCCTACTCCATCAGTGAAGTGCTTCTCAGAATCAGCTCCTGACTATTCTTTCCCTGGTTTGCAGTAGCTGGATGTTTCTCAGATGACAGCTAAACCTGGCAAGTAGCATGATCTCTTTAGGGAAGTAATCCAGGTCAGTCCCTCAGGCAATGCCTCAGGCTCAGGCAGTGCTTCAGGCTCCAGATCCATATATAACACAACATTCAGTGTGTGCAGTTTGGTTCAGACAGAGGAACTGGCTTTTGTGTATTAAAGGATGACACCAGACAATTGGAAGACAATTCCTGAAACCTACCCTCAGGCACCACCAGGAAAGATCAAGTCTCATCTTCTGCTCAAGAAGAAAGAGATGGATGAAGCTGGAGGCCAAACAACCACCCAATTTCTTTAATCTTAAAAGTGTCTCGGCACTTGGGTAGTGCCTGATGCAGGTTCCATACCTGAAGGCGACTTTGTTTTATGCTTTGGCTAAAAGAAAATGAAGGACGAGTTCCCAAGGATACTTAGGCCCACAAGTAACTCTCATTGAAGGCCAAAAGTCCTCCAGGTCAAGATACACAGAATGTTTTTTTTAGGGAGATATTCTCTAGTCTTATAAAAAATGCACTTGCCTAAATTAAAAAATGAAAAAGCAGCATCATTAATTCTCTTATATTTTTTCTCTTATAATTTCACCCTGGTCATGTGGAAAAATATTTAAAAATTGTAAATGAGAAAACCAATCCTCACCTTCAGCACAGCTGGTAATGGCCAGGTCTGAGTTACAACCATATGGTCCAGCAAGTACTGAGCTTTGCTGTCAATCAAATTTTATTCCTAGTTTTGCCATGATTCATTGCTATGAGATCATCATACTCCATTTTCACATTTCTGTTTTTCTTCCTATGCTAGAACTCAGGAATCTCTTATTAGATGCCTGGACCAAACTTAGAACAGGAAGTGGGAAGCTATGTTGAAGTTCTTTACTTGCTATTGTCAAATGAGCAAGTGCTGTTAAACAGCATTGCAGCTGTTTGTTCTGGAGTCGGGAATAGGAGTAATGGGAACAGCATGCTTACATTTTGTTGCCAACTGGCCAGGGAAAAATAATATGTATGAAATATATGAATTGAAAGGGTTATATGTGAAACGTGGTCTGGTAACTAGAGGCTTGGGATGGCTACACTAATGCAGGTTTTTATGTGACTTGTGGTGAGTTGGTTAACAAGCTTTAAATTTAAGACATTTTTATTTACACACCTTATGGTGCTGTTAAGAGTGTAACTCATTAAAGGCTTAAGGTGCCCAGAAGCTGGTAGCAGAAGTGTCAGCTCAATGCCTACAGCACACACATTCATGGTGGGTTGCCATAACCCTGCTCTGTGCTCATTCTACTGAGAGTACAGAGTAAAGCGGTGAGAGGATGTAAGGACCAGGCTCACAACTGTGGTATTTATGGGCATTCAGAACTCACCCAAGAGACTTTACCTCATTCGGTTTAGGGGCTGGTGTCTTTACATGTGTATGCACAGGAAGGGAAAGAGCAAGGACAGCTAGCTGCTATATGAAATCTGGATCTAGGTTGTGCCTCCACTTCAAGTTGCTGCATTGAAGTGGTTTCCTTGCAAGACAGCAATTGAAATAAGCATTTTTGTCTTTGGGTTCAGATTCCTTAGGAGAGCACTTGAGCATTGTGTATGGAGCAAACAATATATATTAAAGTCTTTTGCACTATTTGCCTACTCCTGGATTGAGAACCTCATATATGCATGCAAATCTGTGAAAAATAAATCTGAATATGTCTTTGTGGCTTTTCCCCTTGACTTCTGGATAATCGGGGCCCTTGTATATTTTCTTCCTTTGTAATACCCCAAGATGCAGCTCCCTTTGGGAGTTCTCTAATCTGTATATCAGTGGCAATCCTAAAATCCCATATAATTGTATTAGTCTCAATAGCAGATTAGCTCCAAGTGCCCCTACAGACAAGGAGATGTCAGCTCTGCTATTGTTTCCCACTTAATGTGATTCCAGACAGCAAAGAAGAAAAGCAGCTGAGAGCCCTCTGTCTCACATTACAGCCCACAGTTTCTAAACCAATTAAGAAAAAGGGATTTACAGTCAACTGGATTAAGGGCTCTGTTTATATTATCCCATATTTCTTTTTATAATACCTTCCATTTTCTATCTAGCCTTGTAATCAACTACCCTTTTCTCCGCCTTTTGAAACACCCATCCGTGTCCTTACCTATTCATTTACCAATCCATCTCACATGTGGGATTTCAGCCATCTGTCTGGTTAACTTCACCAGCCTGCTTTCAGTGCACATTTGTTTAGAGAACACACGGTGTATGAAGCATACCATGTAAGGCTGAGATTAAAACCAATGCTTGATTTCAGATCAGTTTCAAGATGACCTCACTAATGTAAGTACATTTGTGAGACAGTGTTTGGGCAAGTCTCTTCTTTCTGCTAAGTAAAACATTCCATCACCATCCCTATCAGAGCTGAACAATGCTGCTACATAAACAGCATCGTGGTCAATCATTATTCTGCAGGAAAATGGTACCTATAAAATCCTGCAACACTTATAGAGGAAGAGGTAAAATGAAACTCCAGCAGGATAATGTTAATAAGACCAAAGATCAGTGTGGGCCTTGATCTGGTCAACTGAGCAGGAGATCAAGGATAGAATCTGACATTTCTCTCTCACAGAGGTGTCTCTTCTGCTATTACAAAAGGTAAAGGTTGCTGGAGGATGTAGGCTAAAGCACCACTTCACACGACAACAGACAGCAGCAATCAAGACCCTGGGATTCGGTTGCCACTATGGTTTCTGCTTTTAGAAATACATACAAAAAGTCCTGCATCACCTACCAACAGTAATTGTTTTCTTTTACTTGATCAAAATAAATCAATAAGATAAAGTTAGCACAATCCATATTGCCCAAAATATCTGTTATCCTGAAGGGATGATACCTTGCATTGCCTTGAATTCCTAATTTGTCCTGAATTTACATTAATGGGCACTAACATGTTCAGGTGACTGTGGTTTTATGTGCTTTCCTAGATGGAAGTTGCTCTGTGTTTCTCAATGGTTTGTTCTTATGACAAAATTAGTTTGGGGCTGTCTTTCCTCTGAATGGAGATTCTTTTCCTATTGAATACCATTTCTCAGAAATATTTTTTTCCCAATCAGCTTAATATTTAAACAGGTTTAAATTTTAAATCTCACTGAACAAATCTTCTTAGATTTTCAAATTACAGTAATATTTCACCAGGTTTCATTTTTAAGGCAATGTAATATGTATAATTCATTCCATGAATCTTAGATAAGTTTGATATTATGCTACAGTGCAATTTGCTGCCTTGCAGTGAAGCTTTACAGCAAAGGTGAGTTCTTCCACTTCAGGCTGTAGCTTTATTACAAAGGGCTTTAAAAGAAATAAAGATGAAAAATGAGAAATGAAGTGTTCCAGTAGCTGGAGAGCTCCATAACCAATGGCTCTTTTACCCCTTGTGCACGTTTGTGGAGTGCTCATGGCAAAGTACTCCTCCACCTCACAGTTTCCTTGGGGCAAAGAGAATCTTTCATTGAATGAGTTCCCTTCATTACACCTTTGAACTAGATATATTCAGAGGAAAGCTCAGGGAAAAGGATAAACAACTGAGACTGTGAAAGGATTGATGATGGCTAAAAGAACAAAGCAAATACACAAAAGTTTTTAGAGGCCATGATTACTTTTCAGAACTTCAGCAGTCAGGTCCCAAATGCAATGCATTTAAAGATGGTTTTTTGGGATTTTTTGTTTGTTCATTTGTTTTTCAATGTAGTATTTCTTGTTTCTAAAACCACCAACCAAAACCAGTAAGAAAAAGACAGAAGTGCCTGAGCTCCAAATAAGCCAATGAACTCAGTGTATGCAGACACTCCAGCTATTGTAACAATGTCTGCTCCAGGTCATCTCTGCTGCTGAAACACTGACCTCAGTGAGCACCACTACAGGGTTTGCTAAAGTTTCCCAGTATTCCAGGAACAACTGCTTGCAACCCCCTTTGATAACCAGTCAGCGAGGAGAATTACTCTAGCCGGGCACCTAAAAATGGATATACCCCAAATAACAAATTAATTCTGACCCTGGACCAGCTGGGTGCTGCTTGTATGACAGCAGTTGATTCAGGAGCCAGATGGCAAATGAACCTTATACTGTTACACGATGATGGAAAATCTTTCAGAATCCAGATGGAGCTGGATTGCCAGTTTGACAGTCTTAATGCAGGCTACTTAGCACCTATTTTCTAACAGTGGCACAGTTCTCTCCAATGCTCAGAAAGGCTTTTGAAGCAGTGTGAGTGTACACTCTGGGCTGGCCTAAGGATGAAAGAAGGCATTAGCATTAAGGTGAACAGGTGCCAACACTTCAGCATTACTCAGGTTGGCAGGCCTTGGTTCTGGCCTGCCCTAGCAGAGCTGTTATAATCAGCACTGTTGTAAGCTACATTTTTGCTCATAAACATTCACAACATTTATTAGAGTAGGCACAAGTTGTAAGCATAGCTTCTGAAGCTTTCAGGAAGTAGCAATCTGGAAAAATTGATGTTTACACAGAAATCCTGCACCGTTCATAATTTGAAGATGCTGCTGCCATGGTATATTTCTGTCAGCTTGCCCAGAATCAAACCTCTTCGTTATAACCAAGTGATAGGAACATCCAACTCATCATGGGGAGGTGGAATCAACTGAATACAGAAACACTTGGTTGACAAAGAAAGGAGGGGCATTGGAGGCATTATTAAAGAGATCCTCTGTATTCACCTTCAAAGATATTTCCTCTCTCTGTATACTGTTTCTTTTTCCTTTTTTCTTTTTTTTTTTAGGAAAACCAGTTTAATATTTTCAGAATTTTGAAGCTGTTTGGAAGATTTTGGTCTTACCTTGTTTTCCTTGGTTTTGTATAGGGAAAAAAAAGTGATATGGTGACATTAAAACAGACAAGAGCAACATCCTAAAACCAGTGAAGGGGCATTTAATACAAGTTTACAAGGAACATATGCATGATTGCTAAAATCTGCTTTGCTCTTTTGTACAATGAAAGCCTGAAAGACTGTATAGATTTTTAAGAATTAGCTAATTTCAAGCTGCTTTTTACATTAGGAATATCAGGACTGGCAGCTCTTGTCTACTTTAGTTTTGTAGAAAGTCTTGCTAGATGTTTAACATTACATCTCTACTCACTCTTTAGTGCTAAAACTCAGCATTTTTATGAGAAAAAACAAATTGCAATGAGTTTTAGACAAACTGAGGAGAAACTTTATCCCTTATGACTGTTCTACTTCTGGTCTTGTGGGTTTTATACTGGGATGATTTTGGTAACCAGTAATCATATTATTTTCCTGGGACGAAAGTAGCTGAAATTTTCACATATGAAAAAGCTGTGCTTGGAGGTAAGGATAACTCTTAAAGAAAGAAAACATTTTTTCAGACAATTCTAAGATCATAATCATAAATCATAAGAAACAACACAAAGCCACATCACTGTGCATTTTGTCTGATGCCATTAGCCCAATAACAACAGAAAAAGCTCCTTGATAAATCAATTGTTTATTTGGCTGAGAGCTGCCCCCTGTACAGTATTTCTGAGACTCACCTCTTATCCATCTTCTCTTAACCAAAAATAAGGAGGATTGGTATGGCTTACATTGCAAATACCATAAGACAACAATTTAAATATCTTTACAAATAACAAACATGTAGGAGGCCTTCCTCTATTAGATTTTTTTCCCCCCACAGCATTCCTGGTTGTAGTTCCTTTCTGAAGAAGTCTACTAATTACTAGATCCTGTTGTCAAAGCAGTGGGTTAAATGTTTCCAAAAGGCTTTTGGGCAAGGTGGAGTTTTTTTGCTGAGAAATAGTCTACTATAGTGGTTATATCTGCATAATGAATTAAGCAAGTGAACCTGGAATGCAAACCCAAAACTTATTTTCTGAAAAAGTCAGTCATAAGAAGTACACTCTCAGTTCATCTTCTATGTTGAGTAATGTTGCCAATACACTGATATCTACTTCATAATGTTCCCTCTTGCATTTACTGTGGGTGTTCTCCTGACTGCAAAGTTTTTCCTGGCTGCATTTAAACTTTTTGAACATACATAAATTTTATATTTTAGATCTAATAGTTCCTATAAAATCTGTAGGTAATAAAATACAGGCAACCATAAAAGCAGTTTTTTTACCTTGATTGTGATGAAGATACAGCTTGCCTTTATGATTAATCTTTTATAGGTTGTAAAGCACACCAATTATACGGCATATGAACCCATAGCAAATACCACATAGCAGCAATCTAATACATATTACCAGAAACAATTTAGCAATAAATTGTTTCCTGTTAACTAATAAATGCCACAAACACCCACTTTATGTAAGTCTTGCTGGATATTTCAGGGCACACTGTTGAGTTATCTGAGGACATGGATTGGATTTGGGAAATAAAGGAATGTGAAAGACAAACAGTGTCAGGCAATTCACATCTGAAGATGCACAGGAGATTTTAATGTGTGGGTTTAGTTATATTTTCCATTTAAATTATCCTAAAAATACTGCATTTCAGTTTGCAACACCCTGTGCTAGTGCAAAACAATGAGAAAATGCCATGGACTCTGAAGAGGTGAAACACTGTTGCCTGAGTTAAAAAAAGACTGTAGTGCAGAAGAAGAGCATCGGCAATGAGCAGCTTACTGGATGCTTACAGTGTCCTGCCTTTTAGCCAGCTGTTTAAAGAGGCTTGGAATAGAAAAATTTTAAAAAATAAATGGATACTAATTATGTTCCAACTACATTAAGGTAAGAAAAAGTACTCAAAAACTAAGTAACACGAATAGAAATGCTTCCAGTTTCCTCCTTTACCATGATTTTCATTCCTTTAACACTCTTCTTGTTCCAATAATTCAAATTACAAATATGGTCAGTAGAGTTTTCTAGTAAGTAGGCATGTATATTGATTGCTTTAGCTAGACAGGTTTGTCTAGTAAGCACACATAGTTTTAATTCCAGTGCTTTTACACGAATCTACAGGTATCTAGAAATACATTCGTTTTAAGGTTTTCTAAAAAATTCTGTCCACAGAGACACCTGGGCATGAGTGTGAACTGGCAAAATCTGTAAATTTTCGAGTTTGTTATTACTCTGTCTGTACCTGAGGGCTTAGTGAGATAACAAGGGACACAGGGCCGGATTCTCCAAAGACTCATTCACTGTCAGAAGCAATGGCATATTCTCTGTGATTCAGCACATGTTAAGCTAAATTTTTCTCAGGTCTGTGCATTCAAAGAACTCTTTCAAACAATTTTTTCCACAGTTGCTTTCAAGATAACCCCCCAAGTCTGCCATTTCTCTAAGTACTTGGGAGCTAGTACAAGACCAATGTCTGCAGAGGAAGCAAGCCAAGAGCTGACTTACCTGGCCTGCAGGCTTTGGGACACCTTCAGGTTTATCCTTTGCCATTCCTCTGGCAATTCCTCAGAAAGATGCATCCCAGCCATCAAATGTGCAAGGAAGCAGCAGCATCTGTCGTATTTCATCCAGCTCCTCACAGCATGAGGGTGCAGAGGACAAGTTCCAGGACTCTCACACTGCTGCAGGACTTTAGCATGGCATCATCTCTTTGTGTCAAATACTGTGGAGTGAAAGTCTCTCACTCACACTCTGACACACCTCAGTCACCATGGCTTCTAGGATTTCATCTGCTATGTGTCATTGTTGTCAGGTGGAGGGCAGGGATGGGAGCAGACTCGAAGCAGTCAGTGCATTCACTCCCTTTTGACACCTTGGCAGTGTCACTGTGGCCCAGACTGAGACCACAGATCAGCCCTCACAGATATACCTTGCACACAGAAGGTTCTGGGTGCCCTGGTCTCTGCCTATCTGTACACCCTACTGCCTCATCTGCCCTTTGGGGCTCTCCAAACCAGGGCTCTGCTCCCCTCATGTGGGGATTGGCCACTGTGACTTGCCCTCATGTGTGGGCCTGCCAACATCCTGCAGCCTCTGTGGGCAGCAGAGACTTGACGACACACCGGGATCCCTGCTGCCATCCTGCAGTCTCTCTGGGCAGCAGAAACTCAAGAAAATGCTGTCAGTCCTCACCTTTTGCTGTGCCAGCTGCACTGCCCTGCTGCCTGATCCCAGCAGCCTTTCTCGCAAGTTGCCGTGCTGCCACCACAGGCACACAGTTCACCACCAGCGGGCAGCCAGGTACCTCAGGGTCAGCGGCCAAAACCCCGCTGATTCCCACAGCAGCTCTTGGGAAGTGCCTGGCACCACAGAGACAGGGAGTGGGCTCCACCTGAGGAGATGAGTGCCTGCATTTTGCTCTGGAGATGGCAGCCAGTGTTATTCTGAGGAGAGAGGTGCCAGTGTCTGCTAGCAGCTGTCAGTGCCTGCTGAGGCGATGAGCGCCGCCTCAGCAGGAAAATGGCGGACAGCGCCCTGCTGAGGAGATGGCCGCAGGTGCCTGCGCAGGGGACAGGTGCTATCTTCCTGAAGAAATGGATGACATTGACCCTCTGAGGAGGGGGATGACAATATCCTTTGAGGAAATGGCTGCCAGTGCCTACCAAGGAGATGTGTCCTGCCTTGCTGAGGAAATGGGTATTGATGCCCCACTGAGGAGGCTGTTGGTGACACAGCAGGATGAGGCCCAGGTAACTGCTGGGGGGTGTGTGGCAGCCTCTGGGGAGGTCCAAACAGCAGTGGTTTTTGGGATACCATTAAAGGAGTAAAGCTTATCCACACAAGCCCTCTATCTTCACAGTGTTGACAAAAATGGGGAGAAGCTTGCACTTGTTGCTTTGCTGTGAATTTAAACAGTCCATTTTATACCATTAAAAGTCCTTCATAAGGCAGTGAGCAACTGCATGGACACAAGTATTGGAGACACGGCAGGCTACATAAACCAGAACGCATAGGAAAGGCCGTGGTGACAGGCCATGCCGAATAGAAGCCCTTCTCAGGCAGAGCTGCTTTCTGCAGATTGTGATTTACAGGAAGTGGTTGAACTATTTGAAATAATTAACCTACTTAATGAATTGAGCTTCATACTCACTTTTCAAATTGTCATTGAATATGCTCTGAGTTTTGTAAACATACTCGCAATTATTTCAGAAGTGGCTGATAAGGGTTGTCATCCAATACATTTCTCATTAATTGTTTGCTACTCTACTTCGAGAGCAGACTGTTTTACTCTATCTCTGTGCTTGATGGCCCGAGTTTTACGGCATTCCCCCTGAGCTCTCAGGCCTTTTTCAGCTAGTTTCTTAAATAGTTCCTCCACAAGTAGTCATATGAATATGATATATCTATTTGCACATAGAGTTATTGGGCATTCTTGAGCATTTTGAATGTTTTTTCTTATAGCTGTAAAGCAGCTATTGTGGATGTTTGCAGAATAAGAGGAGAGAATTTGGATGGAAGTGAGACTACCACTGAAAATAAGCCATTTTGTTCAAACAAATATGCTCCCCCTTTCTCTTCCAGCTTTCATTCAAGAAATACAAAGGTATTAGATATTTGGCCCTGCTTTAACGTGAAATAATTCTTGCAGTGTTAAATAGATGCAACTTGACTATTCAGCTGTGTGATCAAAATGTTTTTCATTTATGTAAACATAATGGCTGGATGAAGAGTCTGTGGAACTCCTTGTGTCAGTACCACAATGTTCTGGGAATGGCTTGGGAGTGGGGAGAGTATGCTGAGACCCCATTGCTTCTCCTCCATGGGAGAATAGCATCAATCTGTATGTGACAAGCTGTATGTAAGATTATGGGGGCTGCTTTTTTCATTACACTCTGAAAAACTTGGAGAATCTAGAGTCTTTCAGCATCACTTCGTGTGTTTATATACATAAATAAGAAACAGACGATTCCTTTCTGTTAACTGTAGCTCCCAGATTGCAGATATATTTTTCATGCTCACTTCCTTTCCCAAACACTTTTTCTTTCAAAAATTAAAAGCATATGAATTCAAAAGTATCTCATAGAAGCAGCCAAAAATCAGGTCATAGGCACACTCAGATGGTGGAGTCTCTATTACCACTGTTGTTTGAGCTGAGGAGATAAAAATCTCCCTGAGTGGCTTTGCGTTTTCTGACTTCAAACAATGCTGTTAAAATGTAGCACAATTCTTAGGATTCCTGAGCAAAGCAAGGTTGTGTCTCCTTCCTCTTGCATTAACTATTCTCTTCGAAGTCCTGGAGTCTTTGGGGTGTGGTATCTTATTTTACTGGTTGCTTTATACCAGTGATAAAGAGTTTATGTTGTTGGAGTTAAATATCACTTGAGAACTTCAAAGCTGCTCCTTTGAGAGGAGGGTCTTTGACTTTACATCTGGGTGGAGGACACACATGGAAAAGGTTACCATGAGAAACAGTCTTTCCCAGCTGCTGCCTTTCTTAAATTACTGTAGCAGCAGCAGCCACAGTTACTCACTTATGCCAAATATTGTTTTTTGGCATATTTCAGCCTGATCAGTTCCTTGCAGGAATTCCCACAAGGGTAGAAGGGATATCCAGCTTGCTGAAGCCTCTTTTAAATAATTTAAGATGGCTCTGGCATCTCTGTAGCTTAAGTCAAGACTGGAAAATGGAATCTTCCAAAGTCAACAGCCGTATTAAGTATGGAAAGGAACTTGTGTAAATAGTTGCTCCCATATTTTGAGTAACTCTGCATTTTCTGAAATGAGATACCTGCCTTTTGCATCAGGTGTCTATGTGGCTTAAATAATATGTAGTCATTGTTCTTTTGCCTTTTACTTTTGGGTGGTATTATTATTGTTTTGTCAAGAAATAATTACAGATTTTTCTAAACTTCAGCATTGCTATTTATCACAAATTCACTAATCAGGTTGGAAAAGACCAAGCCTAGCTCCTCATTCTAACTGCTTAGCAATGAAAATGTGTCTTAATTATATCCAGCTCCTGCACAAAAGGCTTAGTCACTCAAAGTTAATAAAGCGTAATGGCTTGCTACCCCACAGAGTGCTCAACCTGCCATGCAGCTCCTGCTCTGAGGCAGCCGTGTGATAGACAGAGTTGAGAAAGGCAGCAGCAAGAGTGGCTCTGAAGATAATTGTTAGCAGATCTGAGAGCCTTAGGTTTCACTTGCTCATTTGAAAACAACCAGGGCCCCTTTAACAGCATTCAGGAAAATTTCTCAGAAGAGCAGACTCCTGCTCCAAACAATTATTAGCACCATACCTTCATTATGCCAGCTGTAATGACAGTTACAGCTCCTTTCGATGTGGCAGTGCATGGCCTGGCCTGTCGGATGCAGCAGCAGGCAGCTGGGTGCCTAGGCAGGCAACAGTCTGCTCCGTGATTCCTGTAGACTTGCTAATCTAGTTCGGATCAAAACCTGAACAGAACAAGGCATGTTCCCTCCAATCTTTTAGACTCTTCCTGTGGAGGTACTGTAGTTCTGTCTGCTCACTGAAAGCCCAGAAGAGGCCCGGCAGAGGAAGAGACACAGGCAGCCAGTTGCCCATGGCAACTGTAGTCCCAAGCTTTTGCTGGTTTGCAGTCCCCTGCAAAGCTATGGCTCTGACTGCTGATGGCTCCTGTTTTTCCTGAGAGAAAAACGTGTGTGTGTGGATATCTCTTTACTGTGGGATGGAGAGAAATGGAATGGCAGAATTGGCTGTATGGGCAGCAGTGTTTGTTGCCCAAGCTACTGTGCAGCCAGCAACAGTGGGAACAGCAAACCCAGATTCTCACATCTTTTCTGTCAGGCTTGACTATCCCACCTTAGCAGCCTAAGAGGACCCCAACTCCCTCTATCTGTCCTTGGGTTGGGAGGGCTCAATTTTACATTTGTTACAGGGAAGCCTTGAACTTAATCTCATCTCAAGCATTTGATTAGCTGCTTTTCCTTCTAGTCCAGGAAACTGACCTGGAATCTAGTTAAATTTAAATGTCTGACTGGTCTCTCACTTTCATTCTTAATCCTGAATGGAAACAGGAGGAAATTGCTCTCAGAGTGTACAAGTCAGGAATTGCTGCAGGAAGTTCTTTTGGCTGCAATTCAGAAGGCCGGACTAGATAATCAGGATAAGCCTGTTACAAATCTACGAAACATCATGATGGAGGTGCTGGAAGTGGGTTAAAGTTAAATCCTATATAGGCCTATTCCTCTTTTAATTTCAGTTTTTGTTTTTTGCTAAGTAAATCCTTTCTTGATCATAGTTAATGCCTTCTTAGGAGATCAAAAGAATTATTTTAAAGGACGCTGCTTACCCACAAAATTCATTATGGTAATGCTCCATCATACTTTGCCAAGCTGCTGTCTCTTTGATCTGCTGCTGTGGCCTTTTGTCTGTTTCTGCAGTTAATCTACATTTTGTTGGTGTCAGGTTTTTTTCATCTTTCACATCTCTGTTTTATTCAATATTATAACAACCCTATGGAATTTCTACATCTAGTTTTGAAGTTGATTTCAGCTGAAGATTTTAAAAATTCCTCCATTATGAAAAAAGTAGGAGCCTTTGATTGATATATTGATAAGAACATTTGCTATTTTTAAATTCAATAGTGTAACCTAGTAAACAGAGTTTCCTGTAATACAGGCTGCTATGATCTCATAGCTGGGATTTATTTGTATATTTTAATGGATTTGGCTTATTTTGATAGGGAATCTTGCGATAATTTGTTCTTGTCAAACAGTTTGGGTCGTGTTATAAGACACATTCCATGCGAGTCAAATTTGACAAAAGCCTTTTTCTTCTATATCTTCACATTACAGCTTTTCACTGTCACATCACTTTTGTTCTAATTTATTTTTAGTGGATGTTAGTACTCATGAATGGCAGTAAGATTGACAGCCCTAGACACTCCTGCTTACTATGAGAAGAGGACCTTGATAGCATAGACATTATTCAACAGACAGCTTGAAATATGATGCAACGACAAAAATCAATAAGATAGTGTAATTCCTGGCTATGAAGTATACCCAAAGGATAGCTTAGGTCACAGAGGTGTGAGAAGAGTCCTGTAACTTTAAAGAAAGAAACTACTCTGAGTAACCAATGAGGTAAAATTTTAGTGAAATACATGTGACAATCTGTATAGATAGAAATCTCCCATAGTCTGATTAGAGGAGGACTAACAGTTTGTGCAAACATCTTTTTCCTCAATAAATAGATACTGCTGCTGAGGGGGATCTTGGATAAATCAGTCAATGAAGCAGTAATAACAGGGGAATCGACACCAAACATACATGAACTCTTCTGGGCATGACAAAAGCACAGGGGTTTAGAGCAGCAGCTTCACAGATTGTGAATCAGTTGTTCAAAGAGGATGGGTGACTCTAACGAACATGAAAGATTCCTATGGGAGCTTGTTTGAGAAGGACCGTATAAGTCATTAAAAAATCCTACAGTTTCTTGGAGTTCAGTGTCCATAGAAACACCAACAACTTACCAGTTGGTGTTTCCTTTTATGAAGAGAATTTCCAGAAGCGGACAATACCAGTCAAGAAAGGACCTTTCACATAACAAAGGATCTGGCTGAAGAGTCAAAATGACATGGAGGAGCAAAACGTGTGAAAGCAGATGACAGCAGATTGGCAAACACAGAACAGAAAGAACACGTTATGACTTTGCTTTTCCCTGTCACTGCAGTTTCTGCCCAGGATGTGTGACCAGAAATAAACAGTTCATGCTGAAGCATACTACCAATTTATGGAGTGGTGTTACAAAAGTATACTTGTTTTTCTGGCCTCCTTCTCATTCATCATTAATGTTCCTTTTCTTTTTTTTTCTTTTTTTTTTTTTAAGAAATGACCAGATGTTTTCCACTGAGGATGTCTCAAACATACTTAGGCACTTGGGGTGGGGTTTTTTTGCATTTTTGGGGGGTGTTTATTATTTTTTTTCTGGAGTAGTAAGAACTGATTTAGAACCCAGCTGTCTTGTTAAACCTGCCAATGTCCTCATGTAACAGAACGAAAGTGTGTGTGAGGTTTGAATCCTTTCTTCCCATTTCAAGCTAGCTCATTTGAACACAGTGTTAGTGTTGGCTGACTGGAGTGCTGGGATAGAGTAGTTTGACTTTCTCATTTAAGATCAGGTAAGGAGAGTTACTCCAACCTAAACACATTCATAAGTCTTACAAGTTCTTTGATTGTAGGAAGAAATCTGGGTATTCTGGAAAGTCACAAGTAAAGGAACATGGGAAATAAGGAGTCTCTCTAGCAGCCCAGCATCCCAACCAGGATAAGCTAATATTTTGGAATTACTTTAGTATTCTGGTAGACAAGATTAAATTACAGACCAGACTGCCTTTTGCTGGTTTTGGAGGCATATGTGTCTTTAGAAGTCTATGGACAATTTCAGCTACAAAGAACATGAAATAGTGCTAGTTTGAATTTCATAATAAAACACAGGAGTTTCATGAAGCCTCTCCCTTATTTTTACTCTTTTTTTTTTTTCCCCTTCATGAAGTTTCAGCTGACTTTAATGCCTGAGGGGCTTATAGCACAATTACACAATAGACTTTTGCCACAGTTATTCTGTTTGGAGATATCATCCCTTACAACATTAGCTAGTAACACTTTTCAGCCAAAACTTTGCTGGCCATTGGAACTTATTTCACAACTATGATCTACACAAAGTTAATTTCTTATTATAATGCATCATGTGTAATTTACAATGGTATTCCAACGTATAGTAAAGATATAATCTTGTATGAAGCAATAGACCAGGCTCTTTCAAGGCTGATAAGATAATGTATTTTTTAAAGATCTGTACTGTTGAGAGGTGGAGCAACTAAATAGCATTTAAATGTGCTCCGCTCTTTTGTCTGCCAATAATATCAAATATTAATACTCTGGGAACATAACTTTACATACCTACATCACTGTCTCAGTCCTATGAGGACATTTTAGGATGTGGTATTCACATTGTCCAGATTTCTGGAGCACATACCTCTGCAGTGCTACATACACGATATTGTTTCATAAAACACACTGTAAATTTTTTTGTTGTTCTCAGCAGGCCTGCTTATACCTGCAGGCTGTAAATAAGGTTTCTGGGGAAGAAAAACAATGCACAAGTCTTTCATCAGATTAAAACAGGTTTGGAAGAGTTTTGGGGTCAGGAAAACCACAGAGAAAATGCTGTGCTACTGGAATGAACATCTTCTGCCTAAGACAAGAGGTAAATATGTATTTTAGGCCTCTACTCTGAAAGGTGTAAGTGTGACATGTGCCCAGTCTTTCCCTTTGATTTGTTTTAGATCTCCAGAAGTGCTTAGCCACCAGACTCAGTGATTTAATGAGCTTTGAGACTGTCTGAAACTGGGCTTTCACGTCTCTGGTACATCCTTTTCTATCTGCACTCATGTTGTCACACAAGTTGGCTGGCAACTTGTCACTACCTCTTCCCGGAATATATTTTCCTGTGTAATCTACTGGTGAAGCTGCTCTTATGAGTGCTGCCTATCACATTTCACTCCAAATGAAGGGGATTAATAAAAGCCTGACATTTGAGCAGCGTCAGCTCACTGGTGACTGTGGCCATACAGGGCATGCTTATGCAACAGCTCAGGTGATCTGCCTGAGCTGAAGGCAGTACTGCTGCACAGAGAGCATGGTGGGGAAGCACAGGGGGAAAGGTAAACCATGGCCTCCTCAGCTGCCATCCCAAGAGGACCTTTTCATTTGGGAGTTATCCTTCACACACCTGTGCAGGTCAAATAAGAAAGCTTGGAGTAGGACAGGAGGGCATAAAATGAGGTGCTATATTCTCCCACAGACTGCATGTCTACAGTAGAGTCTCAGGACTTATACACTCTGTTTCCTGTCTGAAGCAGAAGCTGCAGCTCTGAGTCTTTCCAAGCAACGAGGTAAGTTCCTGCTGCATTTGGCTCCTTGGCAACCCTCTGGCTACAGTGTGCTACAGGCAGTTCTAGCACTACAGCTCTCTATCACTTTGTTCAAGGAGCAGGGGCTGGAAAATCAGCAGCTTTAGTATGCATGCCACTGTCCCTAGAATTGGGCACTGGCCCTCTTTATTGTTACCTGTAAAAGTAAATGGATGAAACAGTCTTCCACGGCATGTTTCCAGCTCTCTGCTCTTCTTGAGGCAAGGGGGAATTACCCTGTCCTTAGAGAGAAAAAGGACTGGATACTTTCCAGGAGGGAAGGAAAATCCTCCTGTGACCACCGTGAAACTGTAGATGAACCTACCTGCTTCCAAAAGAAGAAACTTACTGTAAATACAGTCAAGCAGAGCTAGGAGAAATAAATCACAGATTATAATGAGGACATCCCCTTTCCCCTCCTCAACAAAGATAGCATCTCTGTTTAACCATAAAAGGCGCTTATGCTTCTCTCCTGCATACTAAATAGGAACTGTCTGACTCATGTGTTTCTTAGAGTCAGAAGATATCCCCCTCTTCGAATTCTAATTTCCTACCAAGAAATACAGTATAGTAGCAAATGTAGCCAAGACAAGTCTTTCCTTTCCAGGTGGAAAGGAAAGTCTGAGGCACTTATGTTGCCTCAGGTCACAATATCACTTGGGGAAAATATTGTGTCATCAGGGTTTATCTGCAGTTGTGAAAAACAGAGTTGACAGCATGTCCCTGTTTTCCTGTGTGATGGTTGGTTTTTAAAGCAGTGGCAGGTCTGGAAAGCCAGGAATCAAGTTAGGGAGCTTTCTGTTTTTCTTGCAAGCTGTTGCACTTAGGTGCTTGGAGGAAGCTGCTTTGAGCTTGCTGGGGTAGGAATGTGGTCTCTCTAGTATACCCAGAGGAAGTTCTTACCATGAAAACCTTATCAGAAGCCTCATTCTTGACTTTATTCCAGACTTCAGGGGCACTTCAAGCAAGGACACATTTGTTTTGTTCTGTCTCTTTTTCTTTCCTGTGACCTCACAGAGGGCCAATGTCTGCCATTAAAGGCACTGAATATCCTGCATTAGTCTCCATGTGCAAAGCATTTCAGGTCTCTTTAATGATCTGTTCCCTCATATGTTGGCTCACAGTGCAGGTCTGTGGCTGAGGCAGTGGGCTGTGCTCAGTTACATTCCAAGAGAGATGCTGAGGTGCCAAAGCACAGGTAGGTAGTGGAGTTCATAGTGGGGCTCACCCTGGTGAGTAATTTCATGTATTTTTGAGTGGGTCAGGGAATAGTCCAATCCAGATAGATCCCTATCCATGTCTAGGGATATGGAGCCCTAGACAGAGACAAACTCTGATTTGGAGGTGCAGAGTGACTCAGGGGGACTTGCCTTGATGAAGCACATAGGTGCTGAGAAGCTCTGCTCTTGATTTCAATCCTGGAGCAGCAGGGCTTTTGCTGACCTAGGTAGCCACAGCCCCTTGCTGGGACAGTGTGAATTCCTGTAGGTCTACTCTAAGTCAAGAAGCAGCTAGAAACTTGCATACCAGCCAAGCTCTTTCCAGAAATACTGTCCAAGAAAGCCTTTGAGCTTTTGGGTGAAGGAAACAAGCCAAAATCAGGAATAATACAAGGCAGTATTGGGCTTTTGTTCATACTCTGTTCTATTTAATTCCAGCACAAGCATTGTGAATTGTAAATGGCAAACTGAACACAGACCTGAGGTCATACAGAAACATGCATATATATTTCTTGCCCCTCTTTTCCCTTCTGCCTGAGCCGTGAACACTTTTTCAGGTGTGAAGTGCTTGGTTTCAACATCAGCATTTTTTACTAAAGCTGATTTCTGGTCATATTTGGCCTTGAGCTCTCACTTAGTACTTCCTGAAAACCAGAATGGAAGCTTCTTAAGGAATCCTTTTTGAATAATGCTAAGTGGTGATTTAAGCCACAGAGGCAAGATAGGGAGGGGGAAAAAAGGCATTTTCTTCCAGTGTTAAGTGTTGTTTCTATATTTTTATGGCTTCTGAAGTTAGGCAGACACTGTTGCTTGGTCCCAGCTGGACACTAATTCCTGCTGGGAATGCCTTGTGTCAGCTTTCAAAGTGCTCTGAAGCTGAATTTGTAATTGTGACTCAGAGCAGATCAATTCCCTTTCCTTTCTGCAGTGAAATTTAGGTTCTGTTACAGACATGAAGATGTTCCAATGTACTAGCAGCATTAGAATATCAGAAAACAGTAGTACACAGGATGGTAGCTGGGGTTTGGGTAGATATGTTAAAATAAAAAGAAGTGCAAATAATAGAGCTCTGAATGGCTGAAACTCTCCTTTCTTCATCTGATTGGTCTTACAGAAATGGCCACGAGGGCTTCCTTGTCCTTGGGGTTCTTAAGCCTTAAGTCAAGGTTAAGAAAGATTATTTTTCCTTTATTTTTAACCATGGCCTGCTGCATTTTTGGAACATCCTACTCCTCTCCTACTTGTTCTTACTTAGCCATGTAGCCTTAGATTATTCAGGAGTGAACATCTGTAGCCTTTCAGATAGCGGTGTCTTTGCATCCTGTGAGAGTAAGTCTGTCATGCAGCTTACCTATCAAAAATAAAACAGGATGATTTGTCTCTTGTTAAATTCAGGGTCAACTAAAAAATGCAGAATGATAAGTCTAAGCTGTAGGTCTACCCAGGGCTCACGTGTGTATTGTCCAAGTATTTAAAAGCTAAACTGAGCAGAAAGATATTGCTACTCTATCTCTCTGCTTCATTACTGGACACCCTTTCCTAGTACTTCATTTCGCACTCGTACTTCCTCTTCTTTCCAAAGGCTTTTGAGCAATGGAGCAGTTAGTAATACCGGCACCAAAAGTGTTCTGTTTGGAATCCAAACTGGATTGGACAGGAGCAATTCAAAGCTGGCATTTCAGGCTGTATGCAGACTCAAGCAGATCTTTGAAGCAGCGATACTTAGGCTGCTTTCTCACAGTTCCCTTATCAATTGTTACACCTAGAAGTGTGCTTAAAAATGGAAAGCGTCTGGTGAGCAACTGAGACATCTGGCTGCGTGTGTCATGTCCCATTGCCCATCCCCCACACCTCCACGCCCAAAAAGAACATTCCTGCTCCTTTCGGGAAGTGAAATTTTATGTTTTATGATAATTACGATCATTTTCTGGCCTGCTCAGTCTAAAAAGTGCTTTCATATTGATTTCAAAGGAGCCATGATTTAGGCTTCTTTATACTAGAATGGACGATGTGTGCTTCCACTTCAAACTGATGACATTTGTGACTTCTGAAGCTCATATTCAATATTAAGGATTTTATTATCTGGTCAGTGCTGCATTAAAATAACTGAGGACACTAAACTGTGCAGCAGAATTCCTCTCAGGCAGATTTAGCTTATATTTCCCTTCCCAGTGCACAGAGCACGGTCCACTAGGCTTTTGAATATCAAAGTATGAGTCACTGGTGTCTGTCATTTAAAAGCAGCTGTTCCCAGAGGAGAGCTAGGGGGTGGTGGACAGTAGTGTTGGGATCAGATGTGCTGTCATATTAATGGGTTGAATTTGCAGCATGGTGCAGTGTAACAGCCTGCAGAGATGCTCCAGCTCATAGTCCCTGGAGAGGATTTGGAGGAGAAAAGTTTGAGAGGGAAGCAGAGTGTAAACAAGCCCCATTGGACGTAAGCATAAAAGTCAAACAAAGTGGACCAGGCTTTATAGTCACAGACTATGCAAACTGTACACTGAATAATGCAAGATGTGGCATTATCCTTAGCCTGTCACTGAGAAAGTCTGTTGCACTGCAGTCATCTCCTAGTAAAATCTATCTCATTAATTTCAATTGGAGCCTTTACAGAGCAAGCTCATCTGCCGATGGATTTTTAACTCTCAAAAGCCTGACAAAAGCTGAAATTACAGAAGAGCACAGTGCCCACCCCACCCTCATGTGCCCCTCCTGCCTCTCTTCCCTAATGCTTACAATGACAGTGAAATTGCATTCCATTCCAGGCAGTGATCCCTTTGAAAACGTATATCCTCCTCCAAATGGTTTCATTTTTCCTAAATGTGCTAGAGACACTGTCTCATGATCTGCAGTAATTATCTTGACAGGTCAATTATTAAAAAAGAAATTAAAAAATTAAATTTAAAACATGATATAAGAGCTTGGCTGCTGGTTTTCCTTTTACTGCTGTTTCTCTGCAGAATGCTTTTGGCACCAACTGACATGGGAACTGCATTGCACCAGAGAGGGAAGCTGTCTTCCCCTATTTTGACACCATATTAAAGATAACCTCTAGGCAGAGATTTCTCTCTAGATTTTTGGGTATGAACAGCACCTATTGGCACATGGCTGATTATAGTTCCTGGACTATTAATCTGAATACTCATATTATTTACCCCTACTGGCCTGCCTGAAAGAACTGCCAGTTTAGGAAAAGAAACTTGGCATGGTAAGAGAATGGATGGAGATAACCATTCTTGCTTTATTGAAAGGGCTTAGAGGAAGATGTGAATTTCCCCTTATCTGGTATCTGAACAGTTTAATGATATTCACATATTAAACGTTATGAGGGTTTTTTTTTTAAGAATCCCTTTGAACCTGTAGGCCAATAATATGTGAGTAGTATGTACCCACAAGATTCACACTAACAAGTAAATTCTTTGAGGGAAGCAGTGCATGTGTTACTTCATTTTTCTTGCACAATTGACATTAACATGCATTATTGCAAGATAAATACTTCAGCACATCATATAAACAGCTATTGAAAAAGGTACCAACTGGAGCCCTTAAGCTCCTACACCAGTGAAGGAATGCAACATAAGGAAGAAATTGGGTCCTCAAGGTGCCTTTCAAGGCTGATTGAGAAACTAACTTGACAAAGAATCTCCTCAAATCTTGTTTTCTGCTCTGCTCTGCTCCTCTCCTGGGTCCTGGGATAATTTGTAATTCAAGCTTGGAAGGAATCCTATGCTATTTCCTTCAGCCTTATTCCTTCCACATGTGAAATCTAGTAATTTAAACACCTCATCTCCTTTCATAACTGAGGCAAAAAAAAAAAAATTAGCCAATGATCACTGATTGAATCCATATTTCCACAAAGTTCCAGTTATTTTGTTTGATGCTTAAGAAATAAAATTAAATGAAGGTAGTTAAAGGCATAAGTACCCCTTTTAAAGAAATACAGATGGTTGTGGCAAATGAATCAGTACTAATCTGGACTTGCAAATAAATCCCTAAAAACCTGCTGGCCCCATTCCTGGGGTGTGATATCAAGCAATGAATTTGAAACCAGAGACAGGTTTAGTAGTAAGTGCTGGTTCAGCTTCATAGGATAGGAAGCAGCTCAGAATGAGTGATGATGTATTTTGGCTTAAAGCTTTAAGAAGAGTATGGGATAAAGATTGAAAATAAGCTCCATTACCTAATTACTTGGAGCTCAGTGGGAATTGAGGATGCTTAGTATCTTGGAGCAATAATTTTCAGACTTCTAAGAGTTAGCTCTTCTTCACGAAAGCCAATCATGGATCTCCTGTGCTGCCTCAGGTGGTTAAGGTCCTAACCATAATTTAGATCTTCCTAGTGCTATACTGCTTAACCATTCTTACATGCCAAGAACTGTGGAGGAGCGGGTGAAGTTGCTGGGTACTACAACTCAAATGTGAACTGGCTTGCTTTGAAATGAAAAGAGTGAATCATGCACCTCAAAGTTGGTGTTTCAGGCTCTCTGCAAACTCCAGCAGAAAATTAATTAATTGCATTTGAGTTGTGTTTCCACAGCTGTTTGATCGGTGTATTTCTCTTTCCACAAATACTAAAAAGCTACAGAAAGAAAAGATGAATGCTGTAGCTAAAAAACTAGAAGAAGGCCTGAGCATTTGTTACATCTTCCTTGAAAAATGGCAGCTGCGTGGCAAACTCATTGTGAACTGAAGAACCTTCTTGCTTTTGAGCTGCTTCCACTTTATGCACAGAAACTTGTATCCCATTTGAAGGATGAATTTTTTGTTGCGAGTGGTGTCACTAAAGTGCAGGAAACTGAGGAGAGCAACAGAAGTTTTCCCATGAAGTTCAAATCTGTGCTTCCTAGCCTTCTACCCAGATTTTTAAAAGCAGTATCATTGTTGACCAGGGACTTTTTAAAACCAGAGGGGACCCTGGCTCATTCTGTACAGATTGTTGAAACAATGAAAACACCATAATTGCAGCCACATTGTAAAAGACAAATGGGTAACACTGGGGAGCTTAGTTTTAACCTTCTTCCTCTACATGGCATGTTTTCTGCAGCAATTCCCAACTGAGCCATCAGAGGAAGAACAAGATGCTTTTTCCTGCATTAGCAAAGCCATTTTACATGTGCAAACTCCCAGGTTTAAAACAATCCATTTTTTAACTGTTGGCATTTGAGGTGGAAGGCACGTATTCCACCTGCCACCAGCTTTTCCCTTCCTTTCCCACACTTGTAACTGTACTTTGGCTTACTTGTTCTAGCAAGGAATACAACAGCACAAGAAGTAAGTACAGTTCTGTTTCATAAGGCACCTCTAAATTATTTCTGCCTAATCCCAAAGCAACTCTGCCAAACCCCGCTCTCCAGACACATTACCTCAATGTGCATCGAGGGGTGTGGGATTAGCCTGTATTGTGTGGTAAAGCTCAGTGCCTGCTCTGGGAGAGGTGGAAGGATGGGGTGCTCCAGTACAGTAAGATAAGGAACCACGCAGTGCTTGGGGAAGCTGATCATTGCTCGTTCCTGACGTAACCCTCTCCAGCAGAACAAGAAAACACACACGGTGTGTTGGCACAACCCTGCTTTCTCAAGTCCCAAGGTAGCCCACAGAGGGAGTTTCCATGACACTGCGGCCGCAGAATTATACTAAAGTGATGCTGATTTTTTATCAGACTGATACAAAACTGGGTATGTGTAGCCCAAGATTTGCAGAGATGGGGGTACTGAAGGTATTCCATATTCATAGGGATTCCCAGGTCTTCACTAAAATGTAAAGTTACTAAACACTAACAAGACCACATTGTGTTGTGTGTTCTTTTTCATTAGACAGCCAGTCTGCCTGTTCAGCAGAGTGCTGCTGGGTCACCAGGGATGCCTCTGCAGATCCCAGCCTTAGCTGCTTTCTGTCTAAGGATCACCTCTATAAAACAGGGAATTTTTCCCTGTCTGCCAGGGCTGCAGGGAAGATAAGTTTCTTGTGCCTGCAGAAGACCATTATTGATAAGTCTGCTAGGAATTATACGGTGTTCCCTCATCTAAGGTACTTACAAAGACATACTCCATCCACAGAGAGAAGATACCCAGAAAACCTTGCAGGAGACAAAACATATTCCACTAAACTAAACTGAAGAAAAGAAATTTATGAGCAGGAATATGGGTGCAGCTGGCACATTATTTACCATTTTAAAAACACAGTCTGTCTGCCTGTCTTGCGTCTCTGAGAAATTACTGCATTTTCAAATGGATGAAGATCTCTGCTGTAGAATCAGAGATCTCATTTCTACTTAGACCAATCTTTCTAATGAGCTGTTTAACTAGTACAAAGTTCAGTCTACCTGATGTATGATAAAATTGAAAGCCTATTTAAGTTTTCATTAATTAAGACAGAAGAATAGAGACAGGAAATGGCAATGGCTGAGAAGGTATCAAATTACAACTCACTTCAATGAAACTTCATATGTACCACAGGTGTGTAGCTGTACATATCTCCTCTTTTACCTGCAAAAAAGAAGAAAATGCATTCTAATAATAAAGAAATAAAAATACCCCTTGTATTAATTCCTGACCACCCTGACCTTTCTGCAATGCATTATTGACAATTCCTTTAACATTTATTTAAACTTAATTTCCCAGAGCAGAACATGACAGAAAGTAAAAAACATTAATTTCAATTGTAAAAGCTTTCCCTTTAATGCATCTCTGAATTAATTGGGCACAGTCTTCATATCAAGTGAAATAAATGGGCTGATAATTGATTAGGACCTCAAGGAACAATGAGATCTGATTGGTTAGGAAAAGACAAGTGACCTATAAAAGGTCAGGATTTTTTGAAATTGCTTTTTTAATAAAGCATGTTGATGAAGAAATTATCTGCAAGGCTTAGATGAATTATTCTGATTTGATTTATAACTTCTGTCAAAGTGAAAATGTGATGTGATGTAACTTAATTCTTGGAAAACTTGAGATCCCCTTTGAAGGAGACGAGTCCTTCTCTCAGTCCCAGTATTAGGCTTTGAAATGTTGGAAGCCCAGCATGGCCTTCCTTAGCTCACCTTTCCATCTTTTTTCAAGAGAAGTCTGCCAGGTCTCCCCTTGCTCAGGAAAGGAGAGAATCCAAAATGGATTCGGCTTGATTTTCTGCCTTGTCTATAATGAATAATGCTTTTCCCTTCTAACATGCCTTCCCCCCACCCCCAGCTGAGTCTTTAGTTGAGAAGCTGGGATGAGCAGGTGGAATGTTGATGCTTGTGGTGAGGCTGATGATCTTACTTTCATCCATGGCCAGGTCACTTTTGAAGCAAGCCTCTTTCCTCTTAGCTGGAGTGTTTAGCCTGTCCTCAATCTTTGTCCTTCTCTCAGTTTCACTTTTGGACTGCTGTGCCTTTTCTCCACACTCTTGTGCTGACACAGCACCACAGCAATTTTGTGAATATGGGAGTATTACAAGTGTGTCACCAGAGGAAGGTCTGTTTCCTTTTCTTGTGCTTCTGGCTCAAGTGTCTATCCCAAGATGACAGATTATTGGTTCATCTTGACCTTCCTGCAAGATTCTGCTTCCCCATGAACAAAAAAAGAGTACTCACTAGGCTTTGTGCTGCTCTGGTTAAATCAATTAGAGCACACCACCCCAAGGCATCTCTTCCTTGGGCTGAATCCCAGCTAATCAGTACAGCAATAATAAAATGCTGATCCCTGTGTGATGGACAGCCTCCCTCTCATCCATGAAGGGGCTGCTGGAAACACTGTGTTTCTGGGAAGCCTTCCAATGCTGATGGCCACACACCCACAGCAAATGCTTTTTTGGCTCCTGTTTATGTTATAATGATGTGCATTGCACTCTTGCTGTAAGCTTTGTCAGCACTCAGGTTTATCAAGAGGAGGTGCAACAAGCCTTACACTGGATGAACTCACAGTCAGCCTGGTCTGGCTCCTGAAAATATCTAGTTTTTGCAGGAGACTTAATTATGTTGTTGTTATTGTCATCCTCACTCCAGCACAAGGTGATCTCATTGCTTGCAGCGGGTTTACCCTTGCCTTGTATCAGGCATTCCTGCCTGTACCTCTAGTTTGCCTATTCGTGAAACCTCTTAAGAATTCCTGTAAATTATAGCTCAAACTGTTAAGGAAAATCCAAGTGACTGCCAGGAGTTAGTTCCCAAGCAGGGCAGAAGTACCTGCTGTCACAGCAGGAATCCCTGGGAGAATGACAGAGTGGACAGCTGGGAACCTCTTGACAGCTTTCCTAGAGTAAGGTATTTCCACAGACCCTCTTGTCTTTGAGATGACAAAGGTATCTATTAGCAGAAATGNGAGTGACATTTGAAGTTTCTGTCCTGTGGAAAACTTCAGCATGCCAGGTGATTTTTTATTCTTGCTTAGGACAAAAATGCTGATATGTTAACTATTGTTTTTTGAAAAGAATAGAAATTCGGCAGGAAACAAAATTAAAATGTTGATGTTGGAACCTTGCATTTTAATTTTCAAAGTGAAAAAGATGGGCTTTTGCTTCTGTGTGTTTCATAGCCAGTCTTTTCTTTTTGAAATGTCTTTCATTTTGTAGCAGCTGCTTGTCTTTTTTCCTTTGCTTTTTGTCCCCTTTTCCTTTGCACTTTTCCCTTTTCCAACTTCCCCTTTCTCCTTTCCTCTCCTCTCCTCTCCTCTCCTCTCCTCTCCTCTCCTCTC
>VXBQ01014494.1:1205346-1296127 GCA_013400175.1 Phainopepla nitens
CTCTCCTCTCCTCTCCTCTCCCTTTTCCATTCTCTCTGCAGATTCGTAAAGACAAGACTCTTCTATATGAAACATGACCCATTTTGTTCTAGAGTGACCTCAAGCACCATGCTGAGGATTTGGTTAAAAGCTTTGTTGAACACTTCCTACAGCCCTTGGTTTTTCTTTTAAAGTCTCCTAGTCAAGTGTTAACTGAGCTTAGTCCTAGTTTTAAGATCTAAAATCACATTGGGCAATGATTTGACTCTAGGCATGAAACAAGCGTACTGATGTGTTAGCCACATTTAGAGCTACACTCACACATCACAGGTTGAGAGTCTGTCCTGTTCCTTTCAACAGCACCTTAGAACTGCTGTGACACCTGAACAATGTAATAAGATTCTGTGTTAGCAGGAGTATGGAAAAGGAGTTCAATTTGCTGCACAGATGGATACATGTCCCTCTTTCGGGAGAAATAAAGGGTAAAATGTACTATCAGGAGAGTAACTGGACTGTGCTTTTGTTATTCTAACACAGAAACAACTCTGAGCTTCATGCCTTACTGTCTAAGGCAACACTGTGTAAATACAAGATTTGTTCTTGCTTACACCTGTGCAAATGGGGTGTAAATTCTTAATGTTGTGTAGTAATGTTGGCCTTCATTTGCACTTTGCAGGCAGGAGAATACGTATCAAAAGTATACCAAGGAACAAAATCCTCTTTGATGACATGACAGTTTAGGAAGAAGAAGCAGCACTAGAACATTTGTATTTTTGAACTTTGGGGTGAAGTTGAGACAACTTGGCACTATTTTTTTTTCAATATGAAGGTGTTGTCCAGCTGGCTGTCACCTAAATCTATGTTGTTCTTCGAAGATATTTTGTCTAACATTTTTAGAAAGCTTTGGTGATTTGATAGCCTAGAAAATCTAATTTTATGGTATGCTGCTGTTAGAATTTTTAATGATTAACCTGATGTTTGTGGTAATTTCAGTCTATTACAACTCACCCTGCCCACCACTGGTGCAAAAGCAAACTCATTTCTTCTCTGAAGCTGCTCTTTTCTGCATTTCAGGACTCAGTACAGTTCCTCTCTTTGTTGTCATCATCACACCGAAAAACAATAGTGTATGCAGTCTTTATGCTGTCTTTTCTTGTCCATCTCCTTTTGTCTGCCAGCTGGTCTGGATGTCTTTTGCCTAGTTATTGCTCCAGTGGAGGCCTTAATAATAGGTTGAAAACATTATTTCATAAGATATAAATATTATGCTGTTTGTACAGGAAGATATGTGCCCTTTTTCATTTTCTTTTTTTTTTCTCCATAAGGAATGCTATGGTGCTGTCAACTCATATTCAGTTTGTGATCCTTTTTACAGAACTGCTGCCCAGCCTTGTTCTGTACAAGTACAGTAGATTGTTGCTGGTTGATCTCTGCCTCGTTTGTAGCTTTGCTGGGTGTCCTCACTAATCTATCATCTAGGCCCCAGTGAGAATATTATATCATCCCGGTAGAACCTCACTAGGGCCATCTTTTTGCTTTGACAGTGAATGATTTTCCAACCAAGTCTTCACTGCCTGACCCTTGGAGTACCTTTGTCTGCTCCACATTCCCTCATCTGCTTTTTTAAAGTAACATGTCAGTGTCAAAAACCTTACTGAAGTCAAGATACATGACATTTTCTCTTTTTTCCCCTACATCTATTCCCCTGTTAGAGGAAGAAGTTACACTGGTTTGACACGATGTATTTGTGACAAATCCATACTGGCCATTACTCATCTTTTTGCTTCCTTGAAGTTATACAAGTAATTTGTTTATTTTTCCATTTTTCTGGGAATTGAATTTTAGTGCTTTCTTCCCCCCCCTCCCCCCCTTAAGATACAGGCATTCTTCTTGCCCTTTTGGAGTTTTCTGAAGCCTAGCCTTTCCTTTTGGAAATCTCAGTGCTCAGAGACATCTTTGGCCAATTCTCAAAACACACTGGGATATTCATTAAGCCCATCTGATCTGAAAATATGTGAATTATCCTACTACTCTGTACTGCAGCCTCAGCATGTGTTCAGGACAGTGTCGTGCTAAGTGCTGGACACAAGTAATAAAGACAGTCCTTTCACTGAAGACCTGATTAGCTGCACATACGAATACGTGAGACTAAGCAGAAGCCCCTGGCCAGGCAGAGAGGCAGCTTAAACAATGAAACGTTCTTCATTAGCTTGAAAGATAAAAGTGTCCTCTCGTGCATGGTCTGGCTGTTATCAAACATTCTGCAGGCATTTCATCAGGGGGGATTTTAAAGCAGGAGTCAGAAGAGGACAGTGTTTTTGCAAGCCTGCCTTTTTTTACACAGATCTGTGAAAGCAATGGAAGACGCAGAGGCAGAGGAATGAGTGTTAGGAACAAATGGTGATGAAGAGATCACCTGGACTGCTAGGCTGGTCACTGTGCACAGAGCTGCAAGCACAAGTCATGGGCTGAGTTAAAATTGTTAAAACAAGTGGGGGATAGGCCTCCTGCCATCTGCTGTCTGCCAGCAGCTGGGGTCCACTGGCGTGTTTTGGTGGTGTGTGTCACTGGCAGGTGCTTTCACTCGGCATGTCTGCCCTGGAGCCCCCTCAGCTGACCTCTCATCCTGGTGCTACAGCTCTGGGGAGGCAGTGTGCGTGCAGCTGAGCCATGGTTTAAGTGCAACCTTATTTTGCCTTCTGTTTTCTCCCTCGTTTGGCATAGGGTTAAGCTGGACAGCTTTGCATGAAGGCACTAGTGGGGTTCAGTGTGGATTGGGCAAATTTCTGCTCTGCTGTGCTCAGTGCTCAGCTGCAACTGCTGTCAGTTCATCAGCCCAGGGGCCAGGTGGATGTTTGAGAGCACAGCTGTAATTCTCTGCCTGGAATGCCTGGTGTTATGGCACTGGGGCAGGGAACGGGGATGCACATCCTGGTGAGAAGGATGACCACAACAGGGAGGAAAGAGGAGGCTGTGAGAAATCACAGGCCAAAGGTGTTTTTCACTCAGAAGTTTTGGAGAGCTCTGGGTTCTGGGCAGGGTCTGAGACACTCAGCAGTTCAGAGGTACCCTTCCTGGCTGCTGGAATAGCTGAATTGATCTTGGCCCAAAGTTGCTGCAGACTAACTATCCCAGCCTTTTCTCATCTGACACATCTGAGTCTGTTCTTGAAAATTACTGTTTTAATGGTTGATTAATAAGTTGTGAGCCACAGGGGGTAATTAGTCTGCTAATCACCAGGTTCCACAACCTCACCAGCCGCTCAGATTGCTCTCAATGGCAGCCCTTTTACCTCCATAATGCTAAACTGGCATTCAGGAACACTGTTATGCTGTGATGCTCCAGTTGAGCTCAGCCTTGCCAAATAGCAATAAGCTATACATATACTCTTTCACACATGGGGCTCTTTGCTGTAGAGATTGTTTCTGCATTGGCCAGCTTCATTAATTCAGTCATTGCCTCTCGCCATCTAATGAGAGAGAAAAGTGCACTGGCTGAAGATTTCATCCTACTATCCAGAAGGTTTAAATAAACAACATAAAAATAAAGAATAAAGCCCTCTAGCCCATGTGTTGTGCACAGCCCCAGCTGAGCTGGTTGGCTGTGCTTGCCAGACTGCTGCTGAACTCTGCTGCAGGTGTTCTCTGTCACGACGACGCATGTTTGAACCAGGTGCCCTATGAAATCCGAAAAAGTGCACTTCCTCTGCTTTGTCAGCACAGCTCCCCTTTGCCTGCAAGGCTTTCAAAAACATGAGGGAAATGACTCACCCAGCAGAATGTGGGAATTATCCTGTTTAGCTTCTCTGCTTTATCCTGTCAGAAACACACGATGAAAAACTCTAGTCACAAGAGACCGAGGGGCTCCCACATAACTGACAGACACCAACTGTTTGAGAGCACTCAGATCCTGTTATCGAGAGGAGCCTGACCCCTGCGCTGCACCTCCATTTATCATCATTTTAATCCAATTGGAAGTCTTTTCAAAAGTATCCATGTTCTTTCATCCTTTTCCCACTTTCTCTTACCCCAAATATTCTCTTTTTTATCTTCTTCCTCTTTTTTTGTTATTTACTTTTAAACTCACTGCCCTCCCAAATATTTTTTGTTCTTTTAACTTAGAAAAGTATACATTTTTAGACATGATCCTAGGCCAAAATTTCTCCATTCAAGTGGTATAAAGAAAAGATTACTTCACCAAAATCAATGGAGTCAGTCCAGATTTAGCTGTCGAACTGGGTAGAATTCATCTGGCTATGTGATTTTCCATTTTTTCTTTTTCATCTTCAAAGTGATCCTGAAAGCTTCCAGATAGCAACTGAAAATAGTTTATTCATACAAGCTAGGACCCAAATTTCTCCATCCCCTCTTTGTCATTAAGGCAGTGTTACTCTGACAGGTATTTTTTATATTCAGAGCGAGACATGGTTCTTATCCTTGCGGTCTAAGACTTTCTTCATGAAGGCATTTAAATGCCTGAGCACTTTCTAAATGCTCAGGGAGATTTTATGTTTAACTTCCTATATCTGTCTAAAGGTATTCTGAACCAGTGTCCAAAAGACTCAGAGAAAAAAAAAAAGTTGCTTTTGTCATTCCAGTTTTGCAGGAAGATGAATGTTTCTAAATGATTCTGTCCCTTGAAAATACTATCTTGCTGTGAATATGCTGACACAATCCTCCTGACTGTATTGCTTAGCCACAACTGGACCTTATTCAGGATCTGGCTGTGATGACACTAGGATGTGATAGTGGAATTTATTTTATTTTTGAATCCCCATTGAGCACAGAGAAAGCCACAGGAGACTCTGGAAGTTGTGAGGGAGTGATTCTCCTTTCTGCTACCCAGCTAGTAGGTGATGCTTACATGGTTGTCCTGTGTCTTGGAGCCAGAAAGAACCCTAGGATGCCTCAGAATGCAGCTCTGGGAAGGTGAGGAAGAACTGTTGACACTTGCTCACTGACACTGCTACTAAGAGAAGCAGGTTTGAGGGATAATAGCACAAGAACCTGCTAAGCAGGTACAGATATGACCCTGGAGTACAGAACTAAGGTACTGCCTTGTTCTATAAATAGTCTGAAGCAGTTATAATGCAGCATATAGCTTGAAGAAACAGGGAGGAGATTGTAGTTTTCAGATTGTTTTGTATTTTCACTAGGGGAAAAAAATCAGCTGATAAAATTGCTCAGAAATTAGGAACAGAAAGAGCAAGCTTACACTCAGAAATTTTTTACTTTGCCTCAAATCTGGCATAAGCTATGTAAGGGCTACAAAACACATCTTGGTTTTTGTGGTTATCAAACACTAGCCACGTTTTGTCCTCGTATGTACTTTGATGCTAGCTGGACCCATCAGTGTTTCTGCAGTGTTATTGTAAAGCTGCTGACAATAAAGTCATGCTTTCTGCAAACGAAACACCAAAACCAAATTGTTTTACCATGGTTTTGTGTCAAAGTACATATTATACATCTTATCTAAATGGTAACTACTACTGCCACCAAAATAAAATGAAGAAAGTGGTCAACAAAAGGTAAACTGAGGCTTAGGAAGGGCTGAGGTCTAATTCTGACTGTGCCGTAGGACCACATTTACCCTGAAGGCACACTGCAGCTGAGCTGTTTGGCTAGCTCTGACTTCTCCTAAGCATTCCTGCCTCTCCCTCACATTTTGGTGCCAATGAGGGTGTCGCCAATGAGACTGTGATGCCTCAACTCTTTGCACTTGCTGGCAGCACCTTTTGTTCTGTGGGTGCATAGTGTGGTTTGAATTATCAGGGCACAGGGCCCTTTTCTGTGAGTAAAGAGGCAGGAGATCTGGGGCAAGTGCAGAGCTCCTGGGGCACACTGCCTTCCTCTGTAAGGAAAGAATTCCCTTCCCTTCCCTTCCCTTCTCTTCCCTTCCCTCAGTTTCCAGTGATTGTTTATCAGCCCTGGCATGTACAATAAACAATATGAAGTTACTCAGATTCCCTAAAAACTTGGTTGGGAAACTTTATGTCATTCTCTCAGATCAGTGTTTGGGGAAGAAAAGATGGCAAAAAATACATCTGAAACACAAAATACCAACATCAAGGAAATTGTGTTCAGTTAAACTGCTAAACAGAGGCTGATGAGAGGAAAAGGAAGTTCACAACCACTCCCACTCATGGGATTATGGGAAGCCTGAAGTCTCCCCTCTGGTTCCCTTTCTTATATTTCCCTGGCTGAAACAAAGCTAATCTGAAGTATTTTTTAATATTCAAGACATTCAAAGATCAAAAATCAAGAGGTGACCATCCCTTGTGCCTGGAGCAATACTGCAGGTTTTCCAAAGCCATCTGTAGGAAGAGGTATATAATATATATTACTGCTAAGCCAGAGCATCCTGCACTCCTCCTTATGCCTCTATCTTTTACGTTCAGGTCAGGGTCTACTCCTATCTATTTACTTATTTATTTCACAATTTACACCATACAGCTACACGAGTTTTCTATCAAGAGTCAATATGGAACAAAGGTAAAAAAAACTAAATTAAAAATCTGTAACAAGGAATATCTTTATTCAGCCCATTTTTTTTCAAGTGGTGAAAAAACAGAGTGCATAAATCAGTTGTACACTGTCTTTAAAGCATTGCAAGCACAGTTACGGATTTGAATGGTAAAAATTTCATCTTGCAGGGACATTACAATTGTCACTTACATGAGGATATTCTTAGAATGTAATGAAAAGGGAGAGCTTGAAATATTTATCCTAGCAAGGTTTAAATTTTTTCCGTGTGAACTCTTCTGAATTGATAAGGCTGCCCTTTAAAGTAATATTAATAGAAATGTATAATTTAGAAGTCCTAAACCCACAAAATGCAGGAAAAGTTTCCGGTGTCATTTGAAACTATATTCATCTGACTCTGAAATGTGATTGGGTAAAACTGAAATCTTCCTCTAATAATCTGGTCATCGTTTGCATTTGCTGACTTTTCTGGCAAAAATATCTTGTATTGCTTGAGATTCCCACTGCAGCATTGGAACATCCGGGAAGAGGATTGCCTCTGATTCCTTCCACTGTGTGACAAGAAAAATATTCTTGCTAGTTGATTGTCATTTTAGCACCTGTGCAAATCTACTTCACATACTGAAGGCAGTGCAGCTCCCTGTGCTTTACTGAGGTTATCACTGGGGCTGTAGAGCTTTTCTTGCTTGCCTGGATGCTAAACAGAACCAAAGGAATCCAGCACGACTCTCTGATCCCAGGCTCAGTTTCTAATGCTGGTGGTTGCAAGGGGATCCATACAACAACTGCTCTATCCAGAACCTGAACAGGTCTCTTCATCAAAAATAAGCATGGAGCCCCAGTAATATTAACAAGCACTTCTACAGCTTGCCTTGCTAAACTTTTAGAAGCCTGCTATGGAGTCAGAAAGGAATAATTCTTAATAAATAATTCCTTTAACAATTCTCCTTTATATTCACAAATAGTTGTGAAATTCTCACATTGATTCATTATTTGAAATTGTTTTCCAGTGAGTTTATGAATAAATACTAAGGTTTCAGATTGTGTCAGTTGGAAATATTAGAATTAACTCTGCCTTCACACTGTGAAGCACATTAAGAAGTTGAATTGCAGAACTTGAGTTATACAAATAATCATGTGTCTAATAACATGCAAATGTTGAAAAACAGAACTTTTTTGGGGCAGTCTGTGTTAGTTTTGTAAGTCACCTGATCAAGCCTGGGAAACACAATCACGATGGATAACCAGTTGATTCATTTGGATTTTAGCTGGGATGTAAGAGTTTCATTATGCTAACACATATTGAAAGCATAGCTGTAGCTGCCAAATATGTGCTTGTAAGAACAGTGTAGGATACTTCTGGGACTTCCCATGCACCGTGGTGTTTCTTTTTTATTTTTACTTTTTATTTTTTAATCTAAAGCATTAGAACTGTGAATACTGATATTTTAATGGTGATATTTTAAGGGAGAGCAAACATATTCTCAAGCCACCTCTACCTTTTACTGAATTTTTCAGCATGGAATTCATTAGACTTTGTGTACACTGGGAGTGATAAAAGGGTTTTATTTTGTGGGGTTTTCTCACGATTGAAGAATTTCAGAATGTATTTTCTGGTCTATTTAAGAAGGGCATTCTTTACCTTCAGTGCTCAGGGAGTGTGTAACTTTCATGACATCTCATAAGGAGACCCCAGGAGAGTTGTAGAAGATTTGGTTTTGTTTCTTATATCAGTGTGAAAACAAATGTACCTGAGAATTTATTAAAGTTTTGAAAGTCAACTGGATAAACTAGAGAGTTTATTGTAATAAACTATATTTATTTGCTCATGGTAACCATCTTAGCAGCTAACCAGTGTTTGCAATCTTTTAAGCTGAGCTGTCACAGTCCCAGTTTTCTCTCCAGCTATCAGGCAGGTATTCAAGCTGGAATCTTTCCCATGGTTGATGTAGACTGACAGCCAATCTCACAAAAACCGTGGGAATAAGAACTTCAAGAGACCATAACTGAGGTTGCCAGAGATGCTGAGTATCAAGAGCACAGTGTTGGTTTCAGTGAAATTTGCACCTGCTTACATTAGATTTGCACTTCTTTCCAGCTAAGACGCTCTGCATGTGGCTGAGCTTCCAGCCACAGAGCTCTCCGTGAGATGTGGCTGTTCTGCCTCCTGGGAAGGTGCTCTGGGTAGGGCCCAATGAGCTGACCAAAACACGAACCAGACATCCCAGCTGTCCTGTAATGGCCCTGGTAATTCACGTTAAGGTAAACAACTTACTTGAAATACAGGCATTTGCTGTAACATATGTTCCTACAGATTTGCCTACAGGCTGAAGTAGTGGCAATACAGTGTCAGGCCCAGGGATTCAGTGCAGGGCACCTGTAGCTTTAACCAACTGCTCCTCTTTTCTCATTGTCTGATAAATGTAACTGATAAAACAAAAGCAGGGAAGCTAATTTATAATTTTTTTAGATACGTCTAGACATTCGCTTCACTGCCTGAAGTGTGCCAATGGCCTGAAAGAGTTCTACACGTGTCCTCTTAACACATCTACTTGTAGAGGTTATTTCAGCCTGTAATATTGTTGTTGCAAACTCTCTCCACTACAGGCTATCTCGAGAGCCTTATGTTTTCTCACAAGCCTCTGCATGCACACAGCCCAGGCTTGTGTAGCAGGTAACATGGCCTCCTGCAGTCAGCATTGCTCAGGTGACATCACTGTCACCGCTGTTACTGTTTACACATGACTACTATTAAAGAGCTCTTCACTGGAGCATACCATTATCTTCACTACTGGCTTCATTTTGTCCAGACTGTTCATTTTGTATAATAAAAGACAGAAACACAGAAGTTCCTTCTTAGAGGGCTCTTCTAATACCAAGCCTACAAGCTGAAAACTCTTCATTCCAGAGACAGCTTTCATATAATCCACCTGGAGCAGTGTCAGACTGAACCACTGGGCAAGTGGCTCCTTTCCATGCTGTCTCCCATCAGTGTCTCTGAAGGATTTACTGTTATCCAGCTGAGATGATCTATCCTGTGCTTCTTGCAACACATCTTGAAGAGGAATGAAGTGATGTGGCAGCAGAGCTGTGGTAGTGCCTTGCTTTTGCTGGTGTTTACTTTGTGATACTTTTAGACCTGTTCTGGACTACATGAGGCATAAAATTCAGGCAAGAACTCCTGCCCTCTAGAGGTTTGAGGTTTGTACCTGTGAATTCTTGTAGGCGTGGGATGCATTGCTTGCGAAAATGTAAGTTCACTGCTTGGCTTCTTGGCTGACCAGAATGTTTATATTTCCTTTGAGTCTCACTCTGTTGAAGAGAAGCCCACAGAGTAGGTCGTCCTCTTGATCAAGAAACCTGCTTGAGAACAACGTGGTGGCTATAAGGCACCTAAAGAAGCTTTTCCTTGTGTCTGTAGGCAGGAGTGGCAATTCTGAGGTGAAAAAAAGACACGTGAACAGGCCAAAGGAGTCTCCAGACTTAATGTAGAGGCTGGCATCTGGCCTTCTATACATGTTGCCATTGCCTCACTTTGCCCATCCTGTTGGTATAGTTTTTGCAGGATTATCGTGGAATCTATCCATCCATCTCTCCTTCATTGCAAAGGAGTGGGTACCTGGCAGATGGAGGCTCCATGGCTGTCACAGAGAAAAGCAGAGCCTCTCTGAGACTATTGTTCTCATTTGCCATGGCGCAGAAACAGGTAAGTCTCTCTTGCTGCTGTCTCCCTCCAGAACTCCAGGGCTGTCTTAGGTCAGATGCAGTGACATTTTGTCTGTCTCTGCTGTCTCCTTGACAGCATGAATTGTTGTATCCACCCTTTGCTTTCCCCTCCTCTCTCAACTGAAAATAAAGGAGTCTTTGTTGCTAAGTCCCACAGTCAAAAGGACCAGAGCATGCTCTTGTGCCCCAGCCACTTCTCTGTCTGTCAGCAGGCTGGTTTTTTGTAGGTGTGTACCTGTCTAAAGAGATCACAGGGCGATACCTCCTGCTTAGCTAGGAAATACTCTGAAAAACACCAGTACTGGTGTCCCCGCTGTATTTTTTTCCTGACCAACTCTGAGCCACAAGATGCATAAAAGTCAGAAGAGGAATCTCATTCATGAGAGCTTTCATATTCCTTTAGTACCTCTTTTCACCTTTGGGCAGAAATGGAGCGCTTCAGATCAAGGCTGAAAGTATAGTATGCTGTTTTCTTGTCTGTGAACCAGAGTTTTTCTGTGTTTTGTTCTGGTGTTTTGGTTGTTGTTGGGGTTTTGTTGTCATTGTTTGTTTTTAAACCAGCAAAACCAAACTTATGAGGTACGTACAGAGGTTTGGATTAAGGAGTCCAGAGCAAAAACTGGTTAGGATGAGAAGTGAAAAGTTCCAGTTGGTGGTACTAAGTCTGGATAATAGCACACTGAGGTTTTCTTTTATTTTCTTACATGTGTGGCATGTAAGAGATGGAGCCATAGGAATTCACAGGTTTACCGGGTAGGAGCATGGTGCTCTAATACAGTCCCCTAAAATGAACAGCCTTATCAGGGTATGATTTATCTCCTCCCTGCCATGTGCAGACAACAGAATGAAACTCTGCTTTCAGAAGGAAGGTGGTCTCTAAGGACAGTGTTTTGCACAAGACAAGGCAAGATCCCACTGCCTGATCAGAGACACCAGCCTCTGTGAGAAGGTGGCAAACCACACAGCATGAGTGAGACATAGGAGCCCCATTTCCCCATCAGCCTCCTTTGGTGAGGTGTTGCTGGTGGCTTTTTTTGTGGCAAATGACAGTGCAAGGTAATGTGTTGTGGTTCCTGGGCTGCTTCCCTGCTCCCTAGCTGCCACAACCTCTTAGGGCTTTTTTCTGCATTGCTGTATGTAAAGCAATGTTGTGTTAAGAGACACACACTTTGTATCTGCTGAAGTCAGCACAAAAAGAAGGAAATCTTCTTTTCACCTAAAATGTTGTAAATCAGCCCTGTAAACCAGACTATACATTATGCTTTTGTTACCAAGAGTTAAATTACAAGGAAGTGAATGGTGCATAATAATTCCCAATGTCACTGGCTTCTCCATTTCTCAGCAAAATAGTCTCTCACACAGACAGGTTTACACTGCTTGTCCCATCACTGGGGAAGAGGCGCGCTCTAGTGGCTTTTTGTCTGAAAAATTTTTGCTGGGTGGTGGCAGGGCATCTCAAAATAGGTTCATCTAAATGTGGAGAGGTTGATTATGAGAAGAAGTTGTATTTAGATAAGTCATGTTATCCTAGTCCAAGATTATATTTTATTTTGTGAACTAATATATTCACAAAAAGACTAAGGGGTTGTTTTGTATTTATTGAGGGCATTATTAGTTAAACTGTGAGCTTGTGTTTATCATCTTTGCAGCCTTATTCCAGCAAGGAAACATGGTAACAAATATTTCAATTTTGAAAATAAGTGTTTTTTTCAGTTCCAAATTGTGTTTGGTGATATACACTTCCAGGGCTGTGTTTTCTTCAGCTGCATTTGGTGGCTGAAGACTGCAGAGCAAATGTGCAATGTTGGTGATCCCTAAAATTAAGCTTCAAAACAGACAAAAAGAGGTCCACATTTACATACCTCAGGTGACCATTTCTGTGTGCAACATATATGCACAAATGTGTACAGCTAGGTATAACTAATCTTTCATGCCATATTTATATACCTATATGCTATTAAATACCTGTAGCTACTGTTGTCAAATAGAATCCGATCATCTGGGACCGTCCCAGGAGAATGTCAGCTAAGAAAGGGGATCCTTCATTTATAAGTCATTCTTTCACGTAGGAAGGACACCCAGGAAAAGGGTTTTTGTTTTCAGCATTCCCACCCCTCCCTGCACCTTTCATCCCCCTGCAGAACCAGGCTGTGCTCAGGGAGGGATGTGTCAGCAGGGGAAGGTGGGGCAGAGACAGGGAGGCATGCATGTCACATCTTTTCATTCTCCTTGAGCCTAGAAGATATCTGCACATTCAGGAAACCTTTTTCTGATATGGGGTTCTTTGGGAAGGATGACAACAAAGAGAGACTGAGGGAAAAGTTCAACTGGAAACAAAGAAGAAGGTGTAGAAGCTCTGAGGCTCTGAACTTTTTCCTTGTTCCTTAGAAGTCCTGTGGCATCTGCTAGCTTTAGGCAGTTAGCCTTACAAACCTGCTGTGCCAGGACAGTTCAGTTAAGGGATGGTTTTGGGAACAATGTCCTCCTGCAGGATGATGGTATGAAGGATATGAGCTAGTGTGCTGGTGGTTGCTAGCAAAGGTAGTATTTGCTCAGCCCCTCTGAATTTAACATGATCACAATACCTGAAGACTCAGAAAAGCCCTGCTAGAGATACATAACTTGCAGGCTGAGTCAGTGAAAGTACTATCCCTTTTCAGCCTGCTGGCCTTCCTTGGCTTCATTTCCTACTAGATGCTAAAAATGACATTACTTCAGAGCTTTTTTGTGGAAGATGGTGGCTGCATTCTAATTCAACTTTTGAAGCTGTGGGCTTCACAGTCTGGTCTCCTAGACTGCAATGTTCTTCCACGCTCACTGTCCATGCCACGCATGTATGATTCTAACTGCATGGCCAAAAAATTAATACCTTTAGAGACTACCAGTCAGGCTCAAAAGCTACCACACCTTCATCTTGGTGAAACATTTTAAGACCTTGACTCATAAAACTGACGCAGTTACTGTTCCAAATGGTCCTTGGCCCCACTCCTGAGTGGTGCTGCTGCCTGTGGAGCTGCACATGAAACAACTCCTGCAATGCTCAGTTTTACAGCTCAGTGTTAATAACAAGATATTACCAGTGTGTTCAGGACATGAGAAGTACACCACAGCACTTAGGGTTCAGCTTCATTTCTATAGCTCAGCTGTTCTTGTCACAGGGGATGAAGCCTCCAAAGAATATGGAAAACAGGACTGAAGGGCTGTTACACTTCAAACTTAATCCAATCCTTCCATAAGTCAATATCCTTCACTTTGTGTTGTCTGTCTGTTGGAGTAAGAGCACAGGAAGATGTAATCACAATACTTTGTTGACTAAGGATCTTGTTTGCATTTTTAAAAAGGTAAACATTCATAATATGAGTAAATGAGAGATTAAAGGATGACGATGTATGAAGAATTGATTATCTGAGCTTCTAAGCAGAGCGAGAAATGGCTCTTCATTTGTAAGCCTTTTTTCCCCTCTAATAAACACTGTAAGACATCATTTTGTATTAAAAACTAATGTATGTGGCTCCTTTTCTAAGGGTAAGAAAAGAAAGAAAGAAAAAAAATGCTTTGTTTCTCAGAGGCACCATATGTACCACATGCTGCAGTTGCTATGGTAATTATTCACATTATTGAATAGCACTGCAAGGGGTTATACAGAAATGAATCTGACTGGCCAAAGTGCTTGTTAGAATGAGTATGTCCAGTTATTTATAAAAGCCTCTACGAAGCACTCGAGGAAATAAGAACATGAGGGAGAAGGAGGGAGGGGAAGAAGATGACAGGAGATGACTTATAAAGCTGAGACCAACACACTCACATAAAATCTTTTATCCTCAGCACAAAGTGAAATTCCATAGGGCTTCTTGCAGAAGAAAAAGTAGCATAGTAACTTGTGTTTACTTAAGTTACTAAGTTGTTAGCCAATAAAATGCAAGTAAAGTGCAGTAATTTCTTCACAAAAATAGTAGTGGGGAGCCAAGCTTTGAGGCTCCAGTAGAACATAAAGGGTTAACTTTGATTTGCCAGACTTGACTATGTTTGTATTTTACCTGTCCCTGGTTGAGTCAATCCTTGTGTGCAGTAAGGGTGACTTTTCAGTGGGAGCACCCAGCTCCTGAGCTGGCTGAAATACAGAGAATCACCTGTGAGATAACAATTTCCAGCATTTCAATGTGTGTCAAGGTGATGTGATCTGAGATTGCAGTCTAAGCATGATCTACAACTGAAGAACTATACTTTGGAGTTTCTCTGAAACACAGCATTGCAGTTAATGGAGCTATCCATGGAAGAAATATTCCTAGGCAATGTAAATAAATTAACAGAAATTAATTTAGCTAATTAATTTGATTGCTCTAAATTGATAAAATTTTACCAAATGCATAAATCATGTCTGTCATTTTCTATAAGGAGATGATTAATGTGCCTTGATGCCAGAGGCACAGATACAGCTCAAGACCTTGTTGCACTTAAATCTAGAGAAATATCCACTTCCGGTGACTAGAAAAACTATGTCATTGGACTGTGTGTAGCTAAAGGCATTTCTGTGTAGATTGGCATTTGCAGTGACCAAATTTTGTAGACTTGGGAAGAAGGAAGGCCACTGACAGATCTGAGATACTAAAGTTCTAATTAATGTTGGCAGCACATTTTTTGGGCAATTACCACCAACTAGAACTCTGCCACGGTTTGCCAGATCTCTGGAGACTCATAGGTGCTTTGGAGATTCACAGCGAAGGAGTACTTGTGGATACAGCAGCAGCCAAAACACTGGTGTGTTATCAACACCTTTCTAGCTACTAATGCAAAGCACAGCACTGTGGGGGCTGCTATAAGAAAATGAACTCCATCTCAGCTGGATCCAGTACTTTGTCAAAGGAGTACTTTGTGGTTTCAGGGCCCAGTGTCAGAGTGCTGCAGTTAGGGTAAAGCTTATCTTGAGATTTAAAAGTGTTAAACAAGGCTAGCAAGCTCTGCAGAAATAGTGATCTTTTAGCACTGTGCTTGCACAGCACTATTATGGTGGGGCTGTGGTGTCTGAATGGGTGCTGGAGGGAAGGAGTCTTGTATCTCTTCAGTAAATGACACAATTGATGTGTCTCCTAGTTAAATTTGCAGGTGGCACCAGGCACAGAGGGTCTATGGGCACATTGCTTAGCAGGAAGAGAATTCAAAAAGATATTTCCAGTTTGGAAAAGTGATCTGAAAAGCAGTAGAATGCAATTTTGTGAGAAAAAAAGTTAAAAATGTCTGTATCTTATTAGGAATAATCTGTAGCAAAAATGTCAGATGAGGGACAAAGAAACAGAGATAGAATCTTCGCAGAGCCAGGAGTCAAAAATATGGCAGCATTATAAAAAAAGCAGAACTGCTACCATATATATATATATATAAATTGTCAATAAATTAGGAACAACAGTTTCCTTCTTATTCCTGCTTATTCAGTACTTGAAATAAGTATCCAGTTTGTGGTTCTGTAATTCAAGGTATGGATTGTGTAGATTGCCTTGGTGGGGAGCAGAGGTGACTGATAGCAACAAAGAGTAATTCAGAAAAATGGCTAGTAGAGACAGACTGGAGGATTTAAGGTTGTTCAGTCTACCAGAAGGTACTTAGGGGAGATACAGGAACTCTACAAGCTGGAAAAGCTTGCTTCAAAGAAAAAGGAATAATGTATTTTTCTTGCCCATAAATAGAAATGAAGAGAAACAATGTGCTTAATGGAGCATGAGATTTAAGCCACGATTAGGAGAACATTTTGCATTGTATGGATTGTGGAAGACAGAGTAAAGCTGGAGGCTCCTGTCTTTGAGGTATGAAATGGTTAGAGATTTTCCAGCTCTAGAAAGAAGAGATAAACAGTGTCATCCTCAGAGGTCTTCATGCTCCACTTCGTGTGATTATAAATAAATCCTCATGAGTCCATAACATATAATGTAATATGTATAATGACTCACATTTCTTATTAATTGAAATTACAAAATTGCATTGGGGCTGGGCCTTTGGATCCAATTCTTTATGGACTCATCTGCTTTGAAAGAGTCTCTCAAGGAAGTTATTTACTGAGAGAAGTGGAGCAAAGGGAAAAGGAGAGAAGAATTCCCTAAGAATCAGTGTTTCCAAACAGAAGGAAACCTGTTTGGTTAGCTTAATTTGAGAAGAATTGTAGGAGCACTCTCCCCTTCAGAAAGAAGGTCGTTTTCTAACTGAACCTGCATATGAATTACTTTGAATTAACCACCTTGTCAGCTTTGGAAAAGAGGCTGTGCACAGACAGAGAGAGGAATAACCGGATATAGACAGAAGCTGTTGCCCCATGTCTGATAGGCCAGATTTTCAGGTGAGAAGGAAGAATGTATGAAGTGTGAAAGAACAGCACTCCTAGGGTGCTCTGCACTCTGCAAAGCACTCTGTGCCACGGCACGCGTGGCCTCCCTAGGCAAAGCAATGGGGTCTGAATGTCCAGGAGCAGTACCTCTCTTTCTCTTCCCACTGCGATTTTTTTATCATGAGTGTAGAGCATAATCTGCCCCCAAGTCTTAGCATCATCCACATGAAGCAGTTGGCCTTGGACTGGGTGCATAGCAGTGACCAGATGGGGCACTCAGCTAAGGGGGAATGGAGGTGGAGCCCCACTGTGAGGTCTTCCAGGGAGCAGATGTCATCTCGGGCCACTGAGTGCACTCCTCTCGTAATCAAGGAAATTGCATTAATAAGCTGTCCTCAAGGATGTCTCAACACTGAGGACTCTTCTGGCTTAAGCGTTTGTGCTTGGTTGAGATTGGATTTAGAAATTGCTTTTTCCCTCTATTCTGAGCTTCTTCTTTGTATAACAGAGGAGATGTGTTTTGTGTGAGCATGGGATTTGGTCTGCCACCTTTGGAAAGCCATCTTCCAGGCAGATGGAAGTGAGACTCAGAAAGCAACCCCTGCAGACAGAGACACAAGCTTTTTTTAGCTGGCAAGCAGGGAGCTTCTTTTGCCTGCAAGTCTGTGTCCATCTCCTCACCAACTCCCACTAATTATGTCAGCTTGTCTTTCACCCAACTTCCAGCCACTCCTTTTCAATGCCCACATCTGTGACTACCAATTAACAAACAGCAAGCCAGAACAGCACTACCAGGCAGCCCCCTGTAGCCATAATGGCATTAAAATACTGTTTTGACGTGAATGAATTCTCTTTGTTGGACAGTTACAGCCTTATGGAGGCAATAATTACAATGATATCCTTAGTTCTGCAGATATAATTTAGCAGTGATGTACTGAGAACAAACAGGATTACAAGGCAGACTGTATGCCCAAATATTCACCAGTCAGATCATTTAAAAATTTTTAAGAAATCATTGCAGCTGAAGCTATAATGTACAGTGTGTGATTACATCCTCACTGTTAACAGCATAGCTTGTCACTTGCTATGGCAAACAGGCAGCGCACAGCAGAGTATAGCTTTGAGCAGCACGTGACAAAAATAGTAATCTTCAGGGAGTTCACCATTAAAAATGCCACTAGAGACTCAGCTGCAATCTGAAGTATTTGGTGAAGCAATGTTTTGTGAAGTCTAACACGTAAAATATTTAGATAAGCCGCTAAAGATGTTCTTAGCTTCCCAGAAATTCAGAGGGCACCTGAGAATGCATTATTAACAGCTTTGACATTCAGTGGTGGGAGGGTGGGAGAGTGGAATCAAGATAGAGGGAAAGCTTATGTTGGGTAAAGAGATTTTGTAATAAGCTCTCCAAAGCCTGGGCTTGGAGGGGAGTGGAGGCAAAGAAAGTTGGTGACTTAAGCAAAGGGTTCCCACCATCCATCACTGTAGCAATGAAGAGTGCCTGGGAGGCAAATTCAAGCTGCTGAGGGCAGAAATATCAGAGAAAAGAATGCCTGAGGGGAGCCGAGAGGCTCAAGGAACTGATAATTTAAGTGGGAATTGAGAATGGATTGACAACTTTTCACCCTTTTTTGCAACCAAGTATTTATTGCCCTGAGAAGGCCAATTTGAAAGCCTAGGGTAAGCTTAGTCTATTGCTGAATACCTGTCTCCCAAACCCAGCCCATAGTTAGCTTGCTCCCAGGGAGCTCTTCCTCAGGAATAGACACTGATACTTCCTTGCAATCTAGAAAAGTGCTCAAGTGCCTGCTTTGAGCCAGAGTAGCCCACCAAGCAGCAGCATGAAATAGCCTGTTAGGTGCCTCAGTAGATGGGCACCAGAGGCCTGTATGAGTCCCTAACACGGAATCCCTTCTGTGCCCTGCAGGACGATGGGCACGGGGGCAGGGTGAGTCAGGCTCCCTGCACTACTGCTTTTCAGTGTGCCAGTGTGTGCATGGGCAACTGCAGCCTTGGGCGCTGCCAACCAGCAGCTCCCCTGCACACTAGATGTACTTTAAAATTTAAATCTCTATTCTAACTTTCCAAGTCTTTCTGAATGAATGACTTTCTCAGGAAAGAATTCATGAGATTTTTTTTTATGGAGCTTGTGTCGTTTGCCAGCTAGTGACCTGGAGACATGCAATATATTTTGGATTAAGTTAAGTTGACCTCTACAGTCAGAAAGGGAAGGAGACAAAAAATAAAAATCTTTGTGCTTTAAAAAGGAAATTAAAATGTTTAAAGCTTCTTTAATATGCAAACTTAACAGAACTGCAAAGCAGTAACTGTTTTTGAAAGGCTCTATGGAAAACCTATGTCTTTCATTACTGCTAAAAGACAGGGACCTTAACAGAAAGTACAGGGAGCCAGGCAGATTTTAACTTTATAGCTTTGCATGCCAGATCTTTCAGAGACAATGCCTTGCATGTACGATATCTTACCCTTCAGTTATTGCCACAAGTTTCCATGACAAGGTCTGGAGAACCACTTTTAAGGGGAAGTGTGAATGTTTTCATATTGCTGGGAAATGAAATATAATTCAGTGCAGATGTATCTGGGAGAAGGAAGGAATACAATGGAGAACTAAGCTGAGGAAGAGAGAGATGTGGAGGGCTCTATGCTTATCCCTGAATTCTGTTTTTCAGCCATAAATATAAAATAGTTTTTCTCAAGATTATCAGAAATAAGGCATTCTCAAATGAACCAAAAATAAGGTATTAAAGTATTTCAGCTCCGTATTCAAGTTTTTCAAAGATTTTTTGAAACACCTTTAATTTTAAACAAGCAGAAGTCAGATCAATCTCACACAAATTTTCTGATTGTATGCTCAATTATCTCACCCAGGTCACTAATGAAATAAAAAATGTGTCTGGACAGATCAGCGCTGGGTCCTGCTTAAAGTATCCCTCCAGCTGGAGAGAGACCCACTAACAGTACATATTCTTTGTCAGTGATTTTTAATCAGTCTGGTACTCTTTTTACAGTGATTTCTTCAAAGCTCTGTTTCCATAGTTATTTGGAAGTGCATCAGAGACCCTCATAGTGCATGCTGCCCCCAGATCCTGTCACTATTCTGAGCGGCTATTGACGGGACAAGATGCCATTTTTACAGATGGAGGCAAAGGAGAAACCATGAGTCTGCATGAAACTTTGACTAAAGAGGAAACATTTAGAGATGCTACACTGAAAACCATGTGTAAAGCCTGTGTTTAGGATGGGTTGGATACTGAGGAGATCTCAATCGCAGACAACACTTGGACCATGGGCAGGATAGGGATAATATTCAGTGCAATTGGACAGGAGGAAGTGAGAGAACCCTTAAGTACAAAGAGGTGAAAAGTCTCATTTCAAAACAGCTGAAACACACTTCAAATACAATACTTGAAATACAAGTTGGCAATACATTCTGACACTTTCTAAGTAGAGTAATTTCAGGTATGTATCATGAACTTAGTCAGAATAGATAGCAAACAATTTCAGACAAAAAGAAAAAAATAATGACGGAGCATAGTTTTTAAAATGCTGTTTTGTTTCAAACAAACTTTCTTCTTCCTTTTTCTACTTTTTGTATAGATGAATCTAGGCTGTCAAAGTGTTCCATACAAACTCACAGTTTGGAGCCACCTGCAAAACCTCTTCTTGGGCAAATTATCCTTTTGTTGAAATTGCTTTAACTTCATTTGACATCATCCCTCAAATGCAAGTGGAAACTTCCATGAGCATAATGATGCAGAGGAAGAGGGTGAGTTGAAAACAGCAGAGATTTAAGATGTAAGATAAGAGTGAGAATGATAATAGTCAGTATTACAATGCTCTATGTGGCGAGGAGTTGTAAGAAGGAGAGCATGAGGGCACATGGGATAAGTATCTTGAGGGGCCTGATAAGTAAAACAGATAACACCTTTCTCTGTGTGGAGACAGGTACAGAAAGGCAGAGCAAGGGAGCTGTGGAAGCCATGGAAAAGGTGCAGTGAGGATCCTTTCTTCCCATCTCTCTTCATCATTTTTTAATACAATTTTTGTGCTCCACACATTCCATGAATCAGTAAAGCCTCTTTTCTTCTCCTCTTCATGAACAATTAATTTTGTTTCTTGCAGCAAAATTGCAACCGAGTGTCATTATTATCTGGTGCCTCTGAGAAGTTACCTGTACCTTCCAGCAGGGCCCTGGGTTTGTGTCAAAGACTCTTCTGCTCTCTTCCTCAGGGTGATGTGGCTCCATATAAGAAAATTTGCCTATAAAAATTTTTTCCTTTTCCTATAAGAAAATTTCCAAACTTCCCAGTAGGGTAGGTTTCTTCTTTCTGGCCTCAAGGTTTCACATCAACACACTCAGCCTTCCTTTCAGAAGAGCTTATGCTGGCTCTGCTCTTTTCTCTTCTCTTTGGATATTCTTTTATTCAAACAACTCCTGCAATATGTATCATTTCAATTACCCTGGAGGTTTACGCAGTGCTTACAATGAACTGAGCTGCGCTTCCAACTTCTGCCCATTATATTCTGACAAAGAAGCTCAGAGGCAAGGCTATGTGACTGGTGAGCAGTGTATGAGGCAAGGTTCAAAGAGAAGAAGCTTATACAATAGTTACTCATAACTCTTCCCTTTTCCATAGTCTAGCTCTGTCTTTTAATATTGAAATTCAAGCTGCAATCAGGGGCAGAGAGACTTTATCTTAGAAAAGGTTTTTGCTAAAGGTAATAGGGGAAATGTAAATTGGCTGTTTGTTTATGCTTCTGGACAGTAAGAACACAGGCAATTGTTATTCCAAACATTCACCTAAATACACCGAAGATTATCCAACATGCAAGGGACTGCTTCATGAGAACTTCTGTATCTAAAGGGCTTTTGGGTTGTTTCAGTGTTTGCCAGCTCCTCAGCCCTTGTCCCTTCCCCATCAAAGTCCCAATTGTAACAGCCCTAAAGGCCTGGAAAATTGCCCATTTGTAACCAAAGGTTCCATATATTATTTAAAACCAGAGGAATAGCAATTCTTTGCTACAGGGAAACTGGTAGTGTCTCCTGTGACTGGCAGTACCTAAAAATCAAATGCACTGCACACAGGTGGAATATCTCCTGCTTTTGGAAATGAGGATTCCCCAGATGGGTGCCTTTGAAAGTAATTTACTGTAGCCCTAGTCCTCGCATTCATCAGCGTGTGCAATCTGGTAACATCTTGCAAGCACATCTGGCCAGTAGAGAGGATTGTATTATAAATGCCTAACAAAAGGATCTCCCTTTCCTGTCTCTCCTCCTTCTGCACTTACTAAGCTAATTACTTCATTTTTATAAGGGGAGAAGCTCATGTCTCTTCATCCTTCACAGGCCTCCCATCTCTCTGACTTGATCTTTGAATGCTGTGTGCTTTGACTGTGAAATGCAAGGTAAAAAAGCTCACATTCACTTTCCAGTTGGAATTTGAAGGCTGGATATTTTTCTAACCCAGCTTTCAGCTGTTAGTCAAGGGTCAGTTCACTGTAGACAAAAGCTTTCAAACTTCAGAAGAGATAATTCGCAACATTGGTTGAGGTGCTGATGGAAGGGAGGTCTGACCACCCTTAAAAAAGGGGAGGTTTCCCTTTTTTTAAGGACAACAGTGCAGATAAGAACATGTTAATGGATGTAACCTTTTACCTTCTGATACCTTACTTGGTCAGGATTACCTTATTGTTGCCTTGGATGATCATTCTCCTGAATATCAGGGACTTGGGTAGAGGGTCTGTTTCTCTGATTACAGCTGAGCTATCGAAAGGAAAGGAGTCTAGATGCAGCCTAACATGGCTGGTTTTGCCTTGAAACAATAATGCTTTGATGGGTTTTAGATTTCTGAAATCTTTTTCCCCCATGTGGTACTGCCTGACTTACAGATAACTGCACCCAGGGTGGGACAGACCACCACATTCCTACAAAAGTCCGCTTCTTCAAAAATATATTTTGGGGAATAACAGCAGGAGCATTAGTAGTCAGCTCAGGGATAGCAGGTGTGCCAGTGTTGCTCTGGAAATTCATTGCTTCTTCTCTACTAATGCTTGCTTGCATGTCATCTCTTGCACAGCTTGAATGGACAGGGAAGAATTAATACTTTTTATTTAATTAAAAAGCTACTGAGGTAGCAAACAAATTCAGCAAGCAGGTTTTCTTTACCTTCAGAATGAGTTTTTATTATTTGTGATACTGTGACAAACCACAGCTCTGCTGAATTTAGGATATGTCTGGAATCCTAAGCAAAGAAAGAGATTTCATAGCTTACACATTCCCTTTGGATAGGACAGGCCAAAATCCTGGCCTTTGGTGGGTTTACTTTCCAATTCAGATCCACATTTGGCTGTCTCTCCTGTCCAGGCAGAGACTGCCCAGCAGCACTTCAGGCTGCCATTAGCCATCATTCTGTGGTGGAGGATGTCTGTCTCCAAACTGACAGACATCACAGACTGTACTGCAAATGCACAACCATTATTTGTTCTTGCTTTCCCACCAATTACCTGCCAACCTTTTACCCACCATCAACCCAACCTTGAAATCAATCCTTCTTTTTTTTTTCCATTTTTTTCTTGAACTGGAGGGTTTGAGTGTGCAAAAACTACAGAACCAAGGAGCTGAAATGTCAGTCCTTTATTTCTAAAAGTCATAACTCCTAGTATCATCTTTTGATGTATACTCTTTTAATGGGTAAACACCTATGTAGCAATGCTAGGAAAATAAATTTTCTGAGCTCCATTTTGCAGCCAGGCATATATCCCTTATTGTTCTTTCTTGACATGTTTCCCGTAATGTTGATCTGCCAGACCATAATAGACAGCATTTTCCCCCTTTGCTATACATGCTGCATCAACACAACTAGATATCTCTCCAAGCATGGTACCCTTTGCTGCTGCCTTTCTGCCCTTTCTTCCTCAGACAACATAAAACCCATCTGTCAGAAACTAAAATTACTTGTTCTGTGAAGTGAAATCTTCAAAGCCCTTCAAATATCTAGTGTATGAAAACTCCTTTCTTTTTCCCATTTAGGATTACAGAAAAAAACAAACAAACAAACAAACAAAAAACCCAACCAAAAAAAAAACAGGACAAGAAATTTCCTTCCTTGCAGAGAAAATAGTTATTAACCTCCAAGATAAAAGCAGATACAATTCCAAGGATGGACTTTTTTTCAAAGGAATTGTGTGGAAGATAAGTGCTGAAGACAGCAACAAGCAAGGTATGGAAGACCAACAGCTCACACAAAAAAATTTGTCACACTTAAGTAAGAGAGTAAAATAAACATCTAACACTGGCCTGCTTTGGAGCTGTCAGAAATCCTAGTTTGCAGCAGTCATTTGCAAATGTCCCTCTCCTGACACTGTGTCAAGTAAAACCTTTGCAGCTCAGCAGTTCCATCTGAACGTGGTGACTTTCACCAATATCTAAAAGGCATGACTTGAGAAGTGTTCGAAGCAGAGCTTTTTGGATTATATTTAAGTTTCAAGTCCCCCAATATTCAGATTTATAAGAGCAACATATTCATATATTCATATTACTGGCTTTCATTTTGTTATTTTTATACTCATTGAGACATGGCAAGGCTGATTAGAATCAGTGGCCCAAAACCAAATGTCAATAAGTCTCAGAGGGGAGTTGTAAAACATACATGTCTGAATACTTTGAAAATATTTGCAGAGAAGGTTCATACTGCTTTGGAAAGGTGAACCTTTGTGCCTCAAGCTTCTTACTTCTACCGCATATAAACTGTGTAACAGCAATTTGCAGGACATCATGAAAAGGATAAACAGTCAGAGCAGCAAGATGATTTGCCCAAAATCAGACATCTCCATGAAAGTGAAGAGAGAATATAAAGAAATATAGCCTGAACCACACATGCTGATAAGAGAACTACACAAAACTGATGCCGTGCCATGAAGCTTTGTGAGGCTTAGAGAATACAGTGTGCAATGAACATTTAAGTCAACAAAAGTCTTAAAGAACTGTATCAGCATCTTTCTTTTTCTTAATATTCTTCAGATTTTGCTAAGCCTCTGAGCCATCCAGATTCTCCACATATTTTTCTGCTCCCAAGGATAAAACCAGTGTCAGCTTTGCAACCAGAAGTGGTTTCTACCCTTGGAACTTTTCCACACTGATTTTTTTTTTGGCTATTTATTCACTTCAGCACTTGAAGGTTTGGCATATAAGACAGTCATTTGGGCCCTCATTCTGCTGCTTTTGCTGAAGGCACTGACAAAGCTCTTTTTGGCCTGAGGATTGGTATGATCCCTTTAGGGAATAAGCAAGAGCAAGTTCCAAGAAGAGACCAAATTATTTGGTCAGTGTCTTGTCCAGAGAGAAGAATGCAGGTATCCCACACTGCTGACAGTTCCTACCCTTCTGATTTACCTACACACAGGAACAAAACAGCAGCAGGTAGACTCCCTTCTCAGCAGAGGAGAAAGAATTGTCTTAGACAAAGCTGAAAGGAGATAAAAAAATATTTCAAATCTCCCTAATAGGGGCTGCCTGCCTCTATCATATTACTAGTGCCAAAATAATGCCACTCTGCACTGCGGCAGGTCTTGCTCTTTTCAGGGATTCATTGATTGACATTAGCCTTGGAGGTGCTTATTTTGCTGAGTCAATACTGGGTCACACAGATGCAACTACATATTTATCATGCATTATCCTGTTCATGGATTTATAGACACATTTGTGATTAAATTTATCTAAGTATACCTTAAGTCCCTACTTGTAGGGGCAGGCAGAAGGGCATCCTGGCTTTGAGCTGTGCTGATCTCATTTGATCTATGTGGTTGCTGAATGGCCTCAACTAAGCTTCTTGACAACTTGTGTGGAATAAAATACACTGTCAGCAGGGGCTTTTCCCTAAACACAGTTTCCATCAGACCAAGGAATGACAAATTATTTTCTCTTTCCCAATGATGAGAGTATCACAAAAAACTCCTACCACTGCACTTCTTCCTTATTTTCCAAGATGAGGTAGAGAATAAGAATAGAGGGTGTTGAAGTTAGAGACATTTTTCTTTTCTTTCACCTGTCCTTAGGTATCAGTCCTCACCTGGGTGAAGAACATCAGCTGTCAGCTGGTTTGTGTGACACATGTACACAGTAGGATCTGCCAGTGGTTGCTGCAGAAAATGGATGTGTTTTCTTACGGAGGAGCAGTCCCAAGGGCAGCTGCTGGCTGTTGACTGGGTTTCCAGGCAAGCACCCCAGCTCTGAGTGCTCTAGAGGACAGTCTGAATGTGCATCTGACCTCACTGCAGTCTGCACTTCAGCTGCAGTGCACTCACAGGGTTTCTTTCCTGAATGCTTATAAATATGGCATTTGCTGATTTTCAAAAGATCTTTAAAACACTAGAGGATGCTCCAGACATTCAGGGAGGTTCCTCCTCCTAGGTATTAACCTAGCTGGTCTGTGACCCCATCGCTTTCTTATGGGGGGACAGGGGCTCTTAGGGAAGAAAGAGGCTAAAGCTTTGAATGTGGTGACTTCAATGCCCTAAAATGGAAAAGGCTGGTGCAATGCTGTTTATTTTAACTAAAGGTATTTCCATGGCCCTTATCACTGCAGCATCTGAACCAAGTCCAAAGCTCCATTTTGCTGTAAGGTCTGCAAGGCTAGAAGCAAACAGCTAAGGGATCAGTGTCTGGTAAGTGGATGCAGCTGGAGTAAACCTGTGAGGCTCACTGAAACATGCAAAAGGAGGAAGAGAAAAGGAGTGGATAGTGAGAGAGTGAAATTTGGGAAGGGATTTGGTGCTGTCCTTGGATCCTGGCACATGCCTTTTTATTGGAGAGTGTGTCATATCTCTCAGACACAGAAGGATCTGAATGAACAAAGCATGTTTATGTGGCAGTGTTGTTTCCCATCCATCACAAGGTCCCTCAGTCCTTCATCTACCCTGGAGAATATGTGAGACTGTGAGAGCTCCTTCATGCCTAGGAAGAAGCAGGGATCTAAATTGGCATGTCTTGGTATGTGAGATAGCTTGGCCCCTCCAAGCAGAGTATTGTGAAGAACATGTTCCTCAGCATGTCCTAAGGGAAGGCATTATTTTTACCCTGCAAAAACTGTGAGTTTTTTGAGAAACTACTTATAGCAAGCCTAGTTTAGCAAAGGAGTTTGTGTTCACTTCTCTTTGTAACAGCAAGCATCCTTCTTCCTAACTGGCAACTTACTTGAGGGCTGATTTGCTCTGACCCTCAGAGTCCCATGCAAAGAGCTCAGCTTTCAAAAGTACAATCTCTTCCTTGCAAGGTTATCAGGAAGAGCCTGGGCAATTTGGTTTCCATCTTCTCTTTTGGGAATGCTGCTGTCTTTTCTTTCCTCAAGGATCTCTCTCTGCATGGTTTCCTGGCCTGAACAGAGGCTGTGCTCCATACTGCTGAAGTCAATTTTTTTAGTGGAAAATGTTATTTTTGGGGGTTGTCTTGAAATCATTTTACAGAAATAGCTAATCTAGGCCTTGACTCTTACATGACTGCATTCTGCCAGCCACTGGTTTCATAATTACCCTCTTTCTTGAGCTTTCCTCCTATACCTTGTTACACTAATTAGCTGTCTTGCCTTGATTTGGATAGTCAAGTCCTTCCTAACTTAGTTTCTATCACTGAGGCTTTCTGGAAGGAAAAAATTGTCATATATAATGGCAGTAGATGAGTAGAAATTGCTTCTGCATTTAAAAAAGCTATTGAGTGGCCCTTAAATGACACTGAATAGAGGTACTGCTGTGTAGTTAATAGAGATCTGGTGGCTGGGGAGGTGGAAAGCCAAGAGATATGAGTTCAGTTCCTGTGTCAGCAAGTCATGACACCTCTATGGGCCTTAGCTTGCTTTTATGGAACAGAGATACAGCTTTCTTAGGTTGTCAGGGCTTTGGATCAGAGACTATATGCATTCATGTATAGGCATGTAAGAGCCCCTGTTTCTGGATCTTAGCGGAAAAATTACAGGAGTAATAATGTGAGAGCCTTTTCACTGTGGTATTTGCAGCTCCTCTGAATGCTCTACCACTGACATATAGACAGGGAAGACCTGGTCTTAGGATGGTTTGGTTAAATCTCATTTCTACAGCCTATCAGTGGGCACATGAAAATGCTTTGGACTATGGCAGTCACATCATCAACAATTAAAAGACAATGCTGTGTGACTGCAGTGCTCAGTGATACCATGGAAGTAGTGAATTGTCAGCTGATTACTGAGCTTGCCACAGATTTATAGGCTGAAATGAGCTTTGTAAAAAACTGCCTGATGAATAACATGGGACAAAGAAAGTATATGTATTTCTTACTAACTTAGAAAGTAAACTAAATCCACCCAAATCAATTGCATACTACAAATCATGCAAAGACACAAAGTCTGATTTTTAAACTTAATAAATGTAAGAATGTTGGCAGTGTTTAATGTTGGTTTTATCTCAAGTGAAGGATTAACTGTCCACCAGTAGGTCTTGCAGTGTGAGTCAGGAGCTAGTCTGAAATTAGGACTCTGGGCTAAGTCCAGGAAAGGCTCCACAGTGTGTTACTCATTGGGGCACAGAACTTTTCATCACACCCTTTTTTTTTAAATGTCTATCTCCATGGAAAACACAAAGCTGTGTCCATAATCCAAAGGGATGATTTTGAGTTGGGTTTTTTTGGGTTTTTTTTTTTTGGAGTTTGTTTGCTTGTTTTTGTTTGTGTGTGTTTGTTTTGGTTTTATTTTTTGGGGGATGTTTTTTGTTTTGGTGTTTTTGGGGGGTTTTTCTAGAAAAAAGCAATGTCTCAGAAACTGTTCTGCCTTTGTCTTAATTCTGAGACCTCTTTCACCCTTGGGTTCACAAAAACTGCGACTCATCAAAACTGGTCAGCGCTGTGGTCTCAACTCAGAGACAAAAAGAAGAAAGGAAAACTGAAGTGTGCAGAGTAACCTTTCCCCTGGTACCTCCCTCCTGTATCTGTAATCAGGGGCTTGAGGAGAGGGTGTAGCAGGGCCTGCAGCTGAGCTCCCCCTTCAGGACCCTGATTCTGCACCATTACCATCTGGTAGGCTTGTTTAATTAACAGGGGGAGGTTTGGCATTTTATTACCTACCCCATCTGCTTAATCCTTTGTATTTTCTTTGCATCCTCAGTTAAGTCTAATGACATTTTCAAATCCAAGCCAACAGTTTTCTAAAAAATTGTTTCTCCAAAACAATGGCAATTATAAAAAGCACTTTGAAATTGGAAGGGTAATAGGTCCTGCCCCCTTTACTGAAACTTACTTTTTTTCCTCATGGCATTCATTTCCTTGTGAAGGGAGTCATGCATATTTAATTGTTTATTTCTGTCTCTCAATTGCTTTTTTTTGGCTTGTCTCACAACCCTGATCAGTTGTGTATATTTCTAATTAATTTTCTGACAATATTTTTGGGTTTGATTTTTTTCGTCTGGATCTGCAAATACTTGCTCATGTACATGCCCAGCCTCAGCCTGGGGTGTAGAAAATGCAAGTGGCTTCTATGAAGAGGAGCCACCCTTGCACAGGGAAGGGCAGCAGTTAGGGCAAAGGTTATGACTGCTTTTGGGAAAACAGGCTCAGTGTGTCTTTCATTGTGGCAAGGCTGATTGCTTTATAGCTTGCTTCACTGTAGACTTCTCCCTGTTTCTGCTTATTTTTCTTTTTCCTGGACACTCATGTTTAACACTGATATTCTAGAGACCAGTCTTTGAACAGCTGCCTGCTTCTCCCCTGGGTACTGACTTGGCTTTTTTGCGCTATCTGAAAAACAAATATGAAACAATTAACAGGAAGATTAAAATCACTCAGGGCTTTTGGAGTCCCTGAGATGATTCTGTCTGGACCTTAAGTACATGCCAAGGCTGATGCATTTTTTTTCATTTTTTCTTTTTATCTCTTCTTATCCAATTCAATTTCTCGTTGTTCCACAAAAGATTTTCCCCTGTTATCTTGCAACCAAACAGTATCAAGCTTTATGCCAGCTGATCAACAACTGCCAATTACATTTTTGCTCTGATCAATCACTCTGCTAAAGCCCAGTGAAGATTTGGGACTGGCTGGTACCATATTCTTTTCTGCCACTGGCCCACTGGATGATGGTGATGAAACCATTTCTCTCATTCCTACCTCAGTTTCTGAGTCAGTAAAACTCTGCTTTATCTGTTCCCGAATCTCATGAAAATGAGAATCCTCAGGCACAGCTTTATTCTACAGATGGTGATGGTTGTTTTATATAATCATCATGACAGAAAATTGTGTTTCAAGAAAATTGTTTGGAGAGTTTTTTTTTACCAATTGTTTGGTAAATTGTTTGGCTTGCCTTCCCTATTTTTTTCCAGTTTTGTTGTGGAAGAATATTCTTCTTTTTTTTCCAGCAGAAAAGTTATAGCCTTTTACAACAAACATCTCTTACAACTATGTCTTTACCTTGTCACCTTTATCAAATTCTTCATGAGGGAAAATTATAAATTTTCTCCAGTGGTTTGTTTTGACAATTTTTAGTAAATCTGAACTCAGATAATTTAAAACACAGCCATTCCTCCCTCCCTCCTTCAAGCTCAATGCTATCTGTTTTTCTTGACCGGTGCATGGAAAGTTTATCCAGTGAAGAAGACAGTTGCTCAGGGCTGCTGCAGAGCTGGTAGAGTCAGGAGACATTTGCTCAGGTTCAGGGCTGGAAAAACACTGAGATTGGAGACACCCAGGAAAGCAGGGGGGAGGATATGCAGAGGTTTCACCTGTCCCAGCTTTGCAGATGTGACCTAAATAGACCAGGATTAACAGCCGGGGGGTCCCACTTTTATACATGCCTTTCACATAAGAGCACCTCTTACAGCACTTTCCTCTCCAAACCTTGCTTCAGCCATTCTAATTTCAGGTATTTCAGGTCTTAGGAAAGCCATTTGCAAAAGTTTTTCCTTTGCTGCGGGAGTTGGTAGATACATTCTGATGGCACTTTGGTACTTTTGGTTTGACTGGGACTTCTCACAGACAGCAGTCAATATGAGCCAGGATGTAACAGCTGTGTGAAATGCTGGTAGCATTGTCCAGTACACTTTCAGAATCCTTTGCTTAAGAAGAAAAATCTAAGTCATCAAAAACTTTAGCCAAGATTTTTAGTTGTCATTCTCCCTCATGCTGCTTTGTGGGCAGTGATTTGTGCTTGGCTGGCTGTTCCAGATGTAAAGCCTGCTGAGTTTCTTCCTGGAACATCCCATCACAGTAAACAAGGGAAAGCAAAGCAAAGGCAAAGCTTTTCCTGTGCAGCCAGCTGGAGGGCCTGTGCTTTCTCACTTCTTCGTGCATTCTTACCCTTGACCCCAGTGTGCTATCCAGTTCCCTCTGTCGGATTCTCCTGAAAGCTGTGATTTCCTTTCCTGACAGGGAGCAGGAAAATCAGAAAGCTGTTGGGCAACCTTTGCTCTGGAGAGAATTGGAGGGTTATTAACAAAGCATGCTTGATAGGCGGGGTTTAGGAAATAGTGATAACATCAGGAAGAGGGAGAAAAGCAAACAATTCAGTAGCTTAGAGTGTGTTTATCATTGTAAAATCAGCCCAGGCTAGCAGCTTTATAAGCTGTTCTTTCCCTGGCAGTGTCACTGTCACAGACTTGGTGCTGCATATGAAGTCACACCATTTCCACCAGCAGCTGAGATGGGTTCAGTACCTTAGATGAGACTGTTCTGAGCCAGTCCAAAGCTTGGAGATGTTTGGCTTGGTTTCAGCAAGAAACCAAGAACAGTAAAAAAAGACTGAACTTACTCTGTCCTTGGGTGTGAGGGTGTGGCAAAAGGAAAGTCTTCCTTTCCACTGCCTCATAACCACTGCAAAGAGAAGTCAACTATTTTACAAGTAAATCAAAGTCAGGAATGGAACTCATGTCACTAAAATCCACTAACCTGGCTTGGTAAAAGCCAGCTAGGACATTTAATTGGGAGCTATGAAATCCCATCCTGTGGGCCTTTTGCAGCTCAGCTCTTGATAGAGGCTTTTTCTAATAATCATTGACAGGCAGATAGAGGGTAAGATTATACATTTGAGTTTTTGTTTTTTCCCTTCCCTTCTTCATATCATGTGTCAGCTCTAGTTTCTGAATGCATTTCCACGTCAAAGCACTAAACTTCATCCATCATGAGCACATTTGTGCAAGTCCTAACAAAATAACCCTGCTGCCATGCCTCTCTGGGAAGGTGGAGACTCCAGTCATAATACAACATGACAATGGAAGCACCATGAGACTGGATAGTGAGATCATATCTTTTCCATTTCCACAGTAACTGTTGTTTAGCATGGCTTGTCAGTCTGTCAGATGAAGGCACACAGCCATCTATAAAGAATTATTAATGAAGATTCAGACATTTTTTCTGCTGGAAACGGATCACTTCACTCTTCATCTCACTGACTTTTTACTTTAGAAAACTAAAAATAGCCCTGAGTTTATAAGGAAAGACCTTCAATATCTGGCAGGTTTTGCCTTTCCTGTAGTCCATTCCCCAGAGAAAGGTTAAATACACAAACCCTTTTCCTAATGGTCTGAGCTGAGAGTTTCAGAGCCATAAACATGAATACAAGGTGTGCATCTTTGTTAAGCATATTCAGTGAACAAGCCCGCTTATCATCCAAACAAAAAGCAAAGACCAAAAAATCCCTCCAGCCTCTGATAATTTACACTTTTGAGGAAAAGAGAGGTTAAGAAAAAGAAGTGCTAATCACACTATCTTGGATAAATTTGGTGTTGCCAAATGCTGTACCTCTTCCGCCGCTTCTCCCTGCCAATGCAGGCAGTCCCTTTTGAAGCAGCCCTGCTATCACAAAGCTGGGCTGTGCTGGAGCAACATCTTTTCTTTGTTTCAGGACATGTCAGGGGATGCCAGGGGCATGAAAAGCATGCTGGGGCTGAAGAGTGTTTCACAGGTTCCACAGGCAGCTGTCTGTTGATGATCCACATTATCTCTTTATGACTTAGAAAACTTATTTCTACACATGACCGTGACAGAGCTTGCCTTCTGGCTTTTGAAAATAAGTGGCTGAAACCTGGAAATATTATTGTCTATTAAAGAGGGTTTTTTCCTTGCTCTCCCCCACAACACAGATGAACTGTTTAGATCCCCAGAACTTCTGGGTTTCAGAGGGGAGAAAGCATGTGTAGTTGTTGGTACTATCTTCCCATTTTCCATCAGGATGAGAGTGAGGTGCTCATTTGGTGAGGATGAGCAGCCCTTTCTGACAGACATATGCCAAAGGCACCAGAATAGGTGTGCAGCAGGATGCCACCTCCCCAAGTGGCCAGCGAAGCTCCCTGTATACACAGGCGCATGTGCACACCCACACATCTGCTTCAGAAACCACATGAGAAATAGGAGACTCACTTTTCACCATCACTGGGGGATGGGATAGAGCTCATGTCCAAATGCACACACCTTAGACGTGCCTTTGCATGGCATGGGGCAAAGCTTTCAGTGCAACAATGGCCATCACTGAAATCCCAAGAAAAGGAAAGATCAGACTCTTCTCTCTGCCAAAGAATCTGAATAAGGGTCCACACAATTTAACATAACTAACTGATCCTCTCAGATATACCAGGACTGTATTCTACCATTAGTGCTTTCCAAAACCAAATCAAGTCAACAGTGCTCTGCAGTGCAAAGCAAAACAAAACCACAAAAATGTCAAGTGTAGTCACCAGAAAAAAATTTGCTAAGTACCAGCAGAAATGAGGAGTTAATGGGTCCCATATGTGGCAGCTAACCTGTGCTTTATAAGATTTTCCATGAGATTTCTGCAAAAATTTCTATAGCCGCAAATAAGAACAAAAATTAATTTTCCTGTTAAACTGGACAGCTAACATTACGGCTGTGTTTTTTTCCATAGTTGAGTTTATAACACCTGGATAGGATTCTCACTCTAAAAAAACCAGATGACAGCCTCTGGTATTCCTGAACAGGAAGACACTTAAAGCTTTAATCAGCTTCTCAACAAGACAAGATCTGAAACAGTTCCAAAAATATTTACCTTTTACCTTATTCTACACCTTGTGGAAATGTAGTGTTTTAGTCATCCTAGTTATTTTTGTATTCATACACTGCAGTTAGATCACATGCCTTGCTTCTTGTACAGTGTACACACAACTCACATAATTTGATGAACTTGATGATGCCTTAAACAGATGTTCCAGTGTTGCTGTAGCACTCACTGTGTTTAATCCTTACTGGGATGGAAATGTATTGTCTTAGAGTGTACTAAACCTGAGGAGGCTGGGTTTGGTTAGTTTTTTCCCCCATACATTTTAAGTGTGCTTGGAGCAGCAGAGATAAGAAATATTGTTTTCATGTGCTGACATGAATTCAGTGAGAAAGGTCAAACCACTGGAATTCTGTTTACCATTGCATAAGAGAAGGTTCAGTAGGCTAGGTCTGAAAACTAAAAAGCAACATGTTTCTCCCAAAGATTGCCTGGAGTGCAGATGTGCTGGGGGATTTTAAATGTGTGATTTTAAGGGCTTGGGCAGGCAGAAGTAGCATTTGGGGAATTTTGAGCTAGAAGTCCTGAGAAAGAATGTTCCCCAAGGCAAACTGGTAAGAAAGTCACTACAGGCTGAATTAACATCTTTTTCTCTTGGTATGTATTCAGTTTCCATGTTAGGATTCAGAAGATTGTCTTTTGATCATTTTATGTTTTTAGCACAGCCTCATATACAATTAGGAGAGCTCTTCAAACCTGCCTCATATTCCTGCAGGGAAGCTCAACAGTGCAGAAGCTAGCAATCACCCCTAAGAGGAGGAGAGAGAGTTGCTGTTCCTTTGAGATCACTTGCAGAACTTGCTTTAACATTTCAGGGGGACCTTTAGCCTCTATAGAGGTTAGAGGTTTAAACATAATCGACAGATAACTTGCCGCATTATCACATTCTCAGTTTCCCTTGACTCTGAGATTCTGGGTGGGATCTTCAGGTGGAAAGTTCTCAAAAAGTGTGCAGTGTTTCTGCTGAAGAAAAATTGTCAGAGATGAAGAATGCAGCAAAGTGTGAGAGCAAACTGCAGGTGTTTATGTGGGAGATATTACTTTGTTGAGTCACCCTATGTTACAATCTGAGCTGACCTTGGAGATTTATCTGTTCCTGTATTACTTTCCCAGAAATAGGTAATAAAGATCAGAACAATTAAGAGCAGCTCTGTGAGGGTGGAGGTAAATGGAAAGAGAGAAGTTCCGTGGGTAAGAGATGCCACGATGACTGGCAAATTGGATAATCCTGCTAGACAGTCCTCAATAAAAAAATCACAGGAATAGCCAGGGAGGCCAGCATGAAATCATGTCAGTGGGTGATATAGGAGGAAAATACGAGCATAGGTTTCCCATATCTTGCTATCCTGTAAGGGGTGCACCAAAGAGCAACTTTATCATGCCTCCTGGCAAAGCAATGTGGTGACTTCAATGGGCATGGGAAAGATAACTCAGAAGCTGAGGCCAAGGAAAGCTCAATCTCCCAATTAAGAGACTTCTTTATTTTGCAGAATCAGCAGCCTGTTCATGCCTTTTGAAGTGTCCTGAGACTGTAGGAGGGAGGTTGACTGTAGGAGGAGCAGGTTTCTCTGTGACAGGTGAAGGACCAGGTCATTGAAGTGGCATAGGGCAATCAGTGCTGGAGCTCTCTGGGAAGACCATGAGATGAGACACTGAGGAGCAAACCCAGCCAGGGAGCAAGCCCAAAGCCAGACACAACGAGTGCAGTCTCACAGGATGCATCCCACAACACTGCAAAATGCAAATACTGCATGAGAAACCATACGGAGCCACCAGCAGGACTGCCTGGGCAGAAATTCCTGGTACTGCCAGTAGCGGTGGGACAATGAGCCACCAAAGAAAAATGTAAGCTTGAACTTTGAGCTAGTGTCTCCAGTTGAGCCTTGGGAATGATTCTCCTGGTGCTTTTTTGGGTTCCCCAGTTTGGGGCAGGCTCTGGTAATCCATCAAACACCCTTTGTAGAAATAGATGATTTCTTCTAGTGTGCCTGAGACACTTTCCCTTCCTCATAAACATGGCTGCTCCACAGGAACATGGAAACTGTCTGGGTATTTCTATTCCTTTCAGAACTGGCAGACAAGCCAGTTTGTTTCCCTTCTCTAATTAAACACTTGGCCAGCTTACCTTGGGCCAACCATTGCAATTAATCCAAGTTTTTTCAAACTGATCTATTTCTTAATTATTCAGTGACCTCCGCAGACCCTGTTTGTACAGAGGGGGAAGAAAAGCTATGAGAAATTGAGTTTTTACTGGGTTTTTGTTTGTTTGTTTGTTTCAGGATTGGTTTGTTTGAGTTTATCTGTGGAAATTAGCCAGGTCTTTGTCCAAGGCTGTCTGTAAGTGAACAGGGCATCACCAAGATTAAATAACCCCCATTGTTAGCCTTCTGTCACTATCCCTTGGCACACAGGTCTAACCTGGAAACAGAGAGGCAGCAAAGAAAACGGATGTTGAAAATTTAATTTGCAGGCTGACAAGGATACAGGAAGATCACTGTACAAAAAGAATGTTTCCTGGATAATCCAGGACAGAAAAACCTACTCACTGTAAGTGGAAGATGACAGTCTACAGCATTTCTCTGTTCAACCTTTACCATATTTGTGGTCAACCTCTTCATTTGCAGTGATTCTGGAATCTGTTCGTTCTTTCTGAACCTAACTGCAAAATCTTTAAAAGTAGACCTTTAAGCATCTCTGGCATCTTAGTTCACCTTTGTGGATCTTCTTTTGTATCTGATCTTTCTTAAGATATTTTCCTGCTGTTTCTGATCAGGCTCCTTCCTTTTTTGAGAGTCTTAATTGGTTCCTTTATTGTCAAGTTCGGTGTTTTCATCCTCTCCCACTAACTGCACTCAGCTCTGCCCCAGTGTGCCTCAGCCCATCTAACATCATGGCAAACATGGTGCATCAGCTCAGCAAGCTGACAAGTACCACATCTTCTGTTCCAGCATAAAACTTCCTCTTTAGAAATACATATATATTACAATGAAGTGCAAGGGAAAAGTAGATCTGGACAAACTCTGAGTAGTGCAGAAAGGTGTAGAAATGGCTGTCTTTGCCTGGCTGTGGGAGAAGAATCAGTATTTCATAGGACTCTATTGTTTCATTAGTGCACTGGAGAGCAGGGGGGAAAGCAGCCCGAACTGTATGGGGCTGTAAGTTATTCTGTCCCACTGAATGTATTGTCAGTGCTTCAGTGTAACTGAGAACCTGTTTGGTGGTGGAGACAGAAATGAAACATGCTGGAGAAGAACAGGATCTACACAGCTCTCTGCAGTGTGGCACGTGCCCCCCGCGCTGGTGGACTGACAGTGAAGTACCCCAGTGACACCAGACAAGCTCCAGATGCAGAGAAGCCCAAGTCCAACACGGGAGGAGGTTGCAATTTAGGACGTGTGAAGAGTCAGTATGATCCACCCGGATAATGCAGATACTCTGTCTGACATCTGAAAGTACGTAGCTGGGGAAAGATAAGGCTCTCTCCAGGAGGAGAGACAATAATTGGTTTTAGTGTAACAGATTAGAGATTAGGCACTCCCGTCTGAAATCTGCCATGCTGGAAACACTGGCTTCCTGTCTTGATGCTGAATATTTGATAGAAGATTGTAACGGTCCACAACATCCTCCTCCATTTATCTCTAAAGAGAAAGAATTAAATTTTCCATCCAGCTTAAGTTAATTTTGAACTTGGAAACACTGCTACTTCTTTCTTCTCTCTCTGATCATTTCCTTACAGATGAATGAGGAGATGGAGTAAAGCAAACCAGAAGGAGCAGCAGAGGCTCTGCCAGCTGGGGACATGTAGGGGAACAGTGATTTAGGAAAACTTGCTGTTGACCCCCTGGGAGAATTTGTAGCAATGTCTGTAGTGCCCTGCTCTCTGGTGTAGACAAGCAAGAGAGAACTGAACAAAGTGACTAGCAGGTCGTCTTCTCATCTCACACATCGTTGCTGCAGTTTTGTTTTCCCTTGAAGTGCTATTACTGAGCAGGGTGCTATATAACACTCAGCTTGCTATATAAAGCAAGAGAGCCAGGGAGCTGTTAAGTGAAAAGTAGTTAGTCTGTTTTGGTTTCTCCCGGGCCCGAGGAAGCAAGCAGAGCTTTAGTCTGTTTTTACATCTGCTTCACGAGTGCACTGCACAGATCCATGCCCAGAGACATGTTACAACCCCACCTCCCTCTAACACACCAGCACGTGTGGCAGCATAAATGCAAAACAAAGAATTGGGTTATTTTGTCTCTGAGAAGTGGATTTATTCCTCCCCCTCGCCATTCCCCACAAACCTCACGACCCTTTTGCCCCCCTTTGGCAAACCCCTTACACTTGTACGCTGGAAAAACAGTAGTAGCTAACATTTGTGCCTTTGGCAATAAAACCACAGGCCTCGCAAACCCCAAATGGCAAAAAGACATTTCCATTCCAATCCCGGTTTTAAATTAAACTGTAATGAAAAATCAGCAGTGGCAGCTGGGACCAGAGACATTGATTGTCTCGAGGAACAAAAAAAAGGGGAAGGAGGAGGAGAGAGGGAGAGACTGCAAGGAAAGCTCAGCCTGGTAATAAAGCAGCTGGTAAACCTTGAAGTAAAAAGAAATTAGAAAAACAAATGTAGCCGAGAGGGAAGCAGGCGCCCGCCCTTCCGCAGGGCGCGCTGGGGGAGGCCGGGCGGGAGCGGCAGTGCGGTGCTGACACCTGCAGGAGCCGGGGGAGCCGGGCTCGGCGCGCTGCCGCTGGGGCAAACCGGGGCAGCGGCGGGAGCGCCGCGGGGACAGGACAGGACAGGACAGGACAGCGCGGGGACAGGACAGGACAGGACAGGACAGGATAGGACAGCGCGGGGACAGCGCGGGGGCAGGACAGGAAAGGACAGGACAGCGCGGGGACAGCGCGGGGACAGGACAGGACAGGGCGGGGACAGGACAGGACAGCGCGGGGACAGGACAGGACAGCGCGGNGAGAGCGCGGGGCTGCGGCTGCCCCAGGGCTGCTGGGGACACGCGGGGCGCCTGGAGCGGGCAGCCACGCAGCACGCAGCCAGCGGGTACTGCTGCTCCGGGACTTTTTGGGTTCTCCAGGAGAGGTGGAAAGCTCAGAACTCTGGGGTTTGTTTTCCATGTGTCAGTTCCTCAAAACCTGAAAGTTTTCTTTGGCAAGCAGACGCTTTATTTTGGACCAGTGGGAGGTTAAAACATGGAAGACAGACTGACTTTTCAAGGGATGTGGGTCTGCAAAGTGAGACTTGTTTGAGGGTTTGAATTTTTTTTCTTAATAATTTATACAGCAATTCAGCCAAAGACCCGAGTTGCATTTTTCTGGCATACCTTAAAGAGACAATTGCAAGAATATAATGTTCCATCTTGTCCTCATGGACAAAATTATAACATCCATGAACTACAAAAGAATTCATAAGCTTTTGTTTTTCTCAGTTGTTATAATGTTTTGTATTTCATCACCCCTGCATGAGACTGCAGGATAAAAAAAATGAGAAACTTTCTGCTCTAAAGAATTTGCAGTGAGAGAAAGCAGGCCCTGGGAGAGGAAGTAGAAGTGGAAAGGAGCACAGGGATGCTCCAAAGGTCATGTAGCACAAGAACAACATTTCTAAGAAATGAACTGAGATCTCTGGAGAATTTATTTAATCCCCCATGCACAGGATTAACACAGCCTTTCCAGAGCCACTGCCCCTCCTGGGGCCTAATGGGAATCTTATAGGGTGACTCTGTAGGGTTTCTGGTACTTGCACGCAGTGCAGGTCAGAGCTTTATCCTCTCAGATAGACAAAAGTGTGAGTGCCTGTAAGTCAGGTGAGAGCAAACAACCACAGGGTCTCACCGTGCACTCGCCTGTACCATTTTGCAGTCAGCACACACAAGTGCAGAGGGTGCACACCCACATTTACTCTGCCAGACCTTGGTGTGAGTTGCAACTTTTAGTCATGTTACTTGTAGACTGGAGAAAGAAATGCCAATACAAAACAAATTTGTAGTTTTGTTGATCTCTAATTCTAAAAAGTATTTGGAAGAAAAATGAGCTACTAGTCAAGTATTCTCTTTATAGTGTCTGTAAAACACATGGTCAAACTGGTACCTGAAATTAAGGTCCCAATCTGCGTTCCTCAAAAAGATTTAGGTGGCTAAATCTTCTGAAAGTCACAGGGTAGGAAGCCCCTGAAGAGCCTAAGCTTCCAGACTCTTGAACACCACAAGCTTTTTCACTGAAGCCATAGGAAAAACCCTTACATATTTGAAAATTAGGCTAATTATATTGGCATCAAAATAAGAACTTAGAGCTCACATTTAATTCAGAGTAACTGTTCCCCTACTTAGAGAAGTCTGAGCCTATCTCGGCCTCAGTTATACTAGATGATGGTAACTGCTGTGGTATCTACTTGTAGAATATGCTTCAATCTATACAGCAAATAAAAGGGTGTGCCTCTACATTTTTGTGATTGTTTGCAAAAAGCTGTTCAGGTAATTAGTTATAGAACATCTGAATTAGATACCCAGTTTCCACTGAACTGATTGTGCTTCATTCCTTGGCAGTCTTTTAGAGGAGGAAGAGGAAAAAATTCCAGATGATATTTCAGAATATCTCACTGCTGTATCCTACTTCTGTCCTCCAGCCTGAGAAGCACACAAGCAAACTGCTCCTGTTGAGCTCCTGCTCATGTGTGTACAATGAGTGTGGTGTGGGTGAGGGCCGTTCTGCTAAACAGTGCCTTGGTCGCCACACATCCTTCTGTTTGGGTGAAATGCTTAGGAGATGATTCATTCAGCTCTGGGGGAGCTTCTGGTGGTGCAAATCACTTGGAAGTGCACACAAGAATTCGGAATTGTGTGACCACTTGGACAGGCTTTGCTCAAAATCTCTATTCCTAATAGGATTTTTAGTCATACCGTAAAACAAAGTGCCACCTCTGCTTGCTTTGTTACTCATTGTGTTGCCCTTAATGTTACTGCTGCCAGGCTTACACTTTTGGAGGGAGACATTCAGTCAAGGCTGCAGCTATATCTCACAGCTGGGTTTATCTGTGCTGTTTGTTTGCTTTTCATACAAGCCATGTTGGTATATTTGCATGATAATGCACTTTTGAAGGTGCTCTTGGATGGGACTGAGTCCTTTTTGTTTGTACAGTGGTTTGAGCCTTTCACAGTTGTGCATTGGCCAGAGGCCAAAATTCTGCTGCCTGTTCTGTGCCAACAACTTCCACTGACTCCTAGACAATACAGAAGCCCTGGGAGCTGCCTGTGGCTGTATTTGTCTGGGGACAGAGCTTAAAACTCAATCAGTGAGTTGTTAATTCTGTACAAAGTTGTAAGCAAAGCAATCCCAGAAATCAAACTCTTGTGAAGACTTGAGACAGATACAATCTCTGTTGTTGCTACTTTGGTGAACTTTTGCTTTTCAAACACAGCAACTTGATTGTTGAGACCAAATCTGAGGCACCATGTCTTCTTCCCTATAATTATTTTCTGTTGTGGAACCTCTGCAAAAAAAATAGTATGAGATTTCTCTGTGAAAGGTCCACAGACCCTGAACCATATCAAAGAGGTTTCCTGAGTTATTTGAATTACACAAGGCCACACCTAACCCTTGTTCATTAAAAGATCTAGTGGACAAAGCTTTTTATGCTGTAGAAATTACTCTGGGCACATACAAACATTCTGTATCTTTTGATCTGTAGTTAGGGCTCAGAAAACATCACAGCTATTAGCTAGAAAGACATAGAATAGGAATAAACTTGGATCTGTTTGTAGTTCTGTCAAAGGCAGTGGATAATGTCCCATCAATTTCCAGCGGTCAGGTTCAAGCCTAGACAGGCTCAACAGATAGTGCTCATACAGAGGGCTGGGTAAGCTATATCTCCCTGAAAGCAGAGTCCAGAACTGGGTTGCGTGGACATTCACCATTAGAAATAGGGTTGGGATCTCTTGGGGCTGCTGATCTCTGGGTCCGTGCCCAAACCAGAGACATCTCTCTTAAACATTCCTCTACACAGGACAGTCATAGATTTGTAGCACGTACATTGAAGAAGACAGTAATGAAAATGTTTTCTGACCTACTGGAATTGAATTTGTAGATATTTTATCTTGTCCTTGTGTGAGTCAGCATATCCTTACATAGCATGGAAAAAACCCTTTAATCTCCAAATCTGGCATTGCAAGTTCTTGGTTGAAGAACTAGAAAGCTAGAAAGGCAAAGCTGTGCCTAAAGCTCACAGGCTGCTCCTGACCTTTCACCTGGGCTGGCTGAAAGCAGCCCCATCCCCAAACTTTCTGTTGTCACTGCTGACAGCCAGTGCTTTTAGAAAATCAGAGAATCACAGTGTGGTTAAGGTTGAAAGGGACCTGTGGAGATCATCTGGTTCAAACCCACTCTCAAACAGGGCCATCTAGAGCCAGGTGCCAACCAGAATGTGTCCAGACAGCTTCTGAGTATGTCTAAGGATGGAGACTTCATAAACCCCCTGGGCAACTTGTGCAAGTCCTCAGTCACCCTCACAGTAAAAAATTGTCTCCTTGTGTTCCGAGGAAACCTCTTGTATTTCAGTTTGTGACCTGTCACTGGGTGCCACTGAAAAGAGCCTGGCTCCAGCCTCTTTGCACACTTTTCCTTCAGGTACTTAGAAATATTGGTAAGATCCCCCTTCTCTTCTCCAGGCTGTATAGTTCCCACTCTCTCAGCCTTTCCTCACAGGACTGATTCTCCAGTTCTTCAATCAACTTTGTGGCCATTGGCTGGACTCTTCCACTATGTCCGTGTCTCTCCTGGACTGGGGAGTACAGAACTGGACACACTACTCCAGGTGTGGCCTCACCAGTGTCACTGGAGGGGATGGATGACCTTGCATGATCTGCTGGCAGTGCTTCGCTTAATGCAGCTCTGGTTACTGTTAACCTTCTTTGCTGCAAGGGCACTGCTAGCTCATGGTCAGCCCAGCATCCACCAGGAGCCCCAGGTTCCTTTTCTGCTGAGCTGCTTTCTAGCTGGGCAGTCCCCAGCATAAATTCTGACTCCATAGGAAACTTGGTTTGTTGAGGCATTGTTCCTTGAAAGCCAAAGCCTCATTCTCTCTCACCCCCAGCTTTGTTTGGACTGTTTTTTGGTTTTTTTTTTTGCTGAAAACTGCCAAAGAATTCAGCTGAAATTTTCTGGAAACAGTTGTCTCTTGATCAGGGAGAGAAATCAGATGTTATTTTAGAAGTTCAGAAATTAGCTCATATTCTTGCAAATCCAGCAGATAACAGCTTGCTTAGTGCCATTCACACAGCTGTAGGGCAGAATATTAAAAACCTTTCAAATTCTATTTATTAAACTTGCTAGACAACTTGTCAGAGGAAAAAAAAAAACATCTCTTCAGCAACTCCATTGCCTAAGCTCATGTGAGATTCCATGGTAGCAAAAAAATTTCTGCAGCTTTACTGGAGAAAGGGAAGTGTTAGAGTGATAGAGCAGGAATTGGACTCCTGCCTCATTCTGTCACTGCCTTGGACTATTTCTGAGCAGCTCTTACCTGGGCAGAGACAGTGACACTGCTGCCTGACCCATTCGAGTAGTCAAGATGACTGAAAGACTGATTTGTCCAGAGTTCATCTGATAGCGATGCATGGTAACAACATATGGCTGTCTTGCATGTAACAAGTGATTCTGGATGGTTAAACTGGTTTGAGGCCTTTAGACGAAAAAGGACTTCATAATTATGGAGATCTTATGTTTTAGCTATCCTGCACTAGCAAGTTCTTTGTAAAATACAATTTTAATTGCTTAAAATAAAAGATATCTTCCCTCCACCTTGAAAATAAAAAGATCTTAAAAATCTCTGGCACATTCTTCCTTATTCTTCAAGAAAATTCAGCTCCATTTTTGAAACTACTCTAAGTGAACAACAACAAAAAATATTCATAATTTTTTCAGCCAACTTTGTAGAAACTCAAAATATAAGTCTCAGCCTTTAAGACTCTTGATCTATTTCACAAGTCATTTCAAGTTCATATCAAACGCTAACTGACTCACAGGGTTTCTTCTTTTCTTCTTTTTTTTTTCCAAAGCTGTATTTAAAATGCATCTATTTCATTCCCATTGGACTGGTGATCATAATTTATCCATTTTCTTTATCTGAGAGGAATGGGAGGGAATAATTTGACAGAAACAGTAATCCATTTGAGAAAGCCGAAGGCTGTTTGATATTAATATATGGAGTGATTAATCAAAGAATGAGAAGCCCTTCAGTAATAAGAAAAAAATGAGGTCATTATCTGGGCAGCAGAGACCAGGGAGCACTTAAGGATATGCACTGGGGTCAAGAGTGAATAAGGAAACCGCAGGAGATTTCAGTCCTTTAGAACTGAAATGGCCTTACTGAGTTAGCTCAAAGATCCCTCTTGCTGTGTTCCTGACACTGCCCAGTAGCAGATGTGTAGGAAAACAGGAAAGTTGAGAGTACTCCTTCCTTGCTGTATAACTTTTCAGAAGTTATTGTATTAAGGACCTTGTAAGCATATAAATCATTGTGTTTAAAAACTACCGTGGGTATATCTGCCATGAAAATGTCCAGTCATTTCTCCAGCCATCTCTACTTTTGGCCTCCACCAATAATGATGGTAACACACTGTCCAGTGTAAATGGGTATAGTGTGAGGTAGAAACTGTGATAAAATGCCATCAGTGATGCTGTTATCCCAGCCTGAGAAATGTCAGAGTCAGGAAGCACCTTGTGTTTCCTTAGGTCATTTCTCCAAGTGTCTGTTGAGGACTGAGAGTGTGTCTGCTTCCCCATAAACCTGCTTCTACAAGCTTATGGACAGCCCATGTGCTCCAGTAATTGGTGAGTGCTTCAGGCCTCATTTTTGCTGTGTGTTGGTGCTTCCAAGTCAGTGTTTGGAGGGGATTGGCTGAGAATGAATGCATAAGATGGATGCTCAAGTACAGGAATAGTGTCCAGAGGTATACAGTACAGAAAGTGATAGGAAATGAAAGGACTGGATGGTATAAAGAGTGTGAACCAGAAAGCTGAAACCAGTTTTGAATGACTTGCTGAATGCCCTTGGCACAGGTAGTCCTGAAAGCAGTCTTGCTTTTAGTGCAGGACAGACAGGATGATAGAGTGTGGGTTGTGAATTCCAATTGTGAGCTCTCCACCAGAGGATCAGTAGGTCCCAGTCCAGTCAGTCTGGTGGTTCTTTCTCTCTCTGGGGGTTTCACCACTTGTTGGAGACCAGGCTGATTCCTTGTCCTGCTGAGCACTCCCAAACATGGGAATGGGCCTTTACTCCAAAGACAGAAGAGAGTGCTCAGAGGATGCTTTTGTCTGGACTTAGACATACACAAAAGTTTGTATCCTGCAGCAGTGTCTGCCCAGGCACTGAAATCAGTGAAACTGTGCAGATGCAGGAATTGAGCCTACACTTGGATTCAGCCACAGGAACAGGGACCCTTCTGGGTCGGAGACAAATGTGCAGATAAATGTGCCTTCACAGGCCTAGAGTTCATGTCTTAGCTGTGTTAGACTTGCAAGGCAACAGTTGCATCCAAGTCTCCCTGAAGCCCCCCTCCTTTTCCGCTGCATATATTAAATACAAAGCAGATTTCATCTGTAATAATTCTTAAAAGTCAAAACAACAAGTGCATTTGTTCTGTCTATTTTTAGGTTTGCTGCTTGTTTAAATATTGGATTCTTGACACTGCTTAGATCTGTGATAAAGGCAGACAGCAAGAACTTTATCATGCTTTGATAGGGCTGGTTTTTGTCAGCATACTCTCTCCTTTGTCATCAGCCTTAGAGGACAAAAAGCTGGAAACGATTCTTTGGGAAATAACTGAAATTTGTTCTGCCAAAGGAAGAAAAAAAGAAACATAAAGACAATAAAAAATGAAAAAGACCTTTGAAACTGTCTGTGGCAGTCCCCTCATGCTGAGGGGTACCGAACCCTGTAAGTGACTCAGCCCCTTAAGGATCAGGCCAAATAACAGCTTGTCTGCTTTTGCACAAGGGTATAAACACCTGCCCAAATCCTGACAGAAAAGCACAAGGCCTTGAGATGGTTGTCTACATCTCTGCCCCAAGCCTCAGATGTGTACACCATATTCTACCTGATGGGGAGGGAGATACCAGCATCTTTTATTCACCTAAATCCCACTTCCACTTCACTTCTGTGTGAGGACATGAGCCATCTTCTTCTTGTCTCTCACAAAAGTCACTCACTCTTAGCTTCTGCCCTCTTGTAGTGAGCAATGAGCCTTTCTTAACCTCTTCCTCTCTCCTCCCCCTCAACAGACTGAGGGGAAAAGGCATCCATCCTGGTCATGCCAGGTACCATACAGTAAGATAAAGTATTCTGGTACCATACAGTAAGATAAAGGCGGGCCTTGCATCAGGGTCACTCTGCTGTTTGCCATGGATCCCACAACCTTTTGCCCTGGTTAAGGCCTGATGTTTTCCATATAGCAAGGACTGGACCAGCAGGATGTGGCTCACACAGACTAAACAGCACCTCCCATGGGTGAGGGAGGAGCACTGTGAAACCCCTGCAGGTACCTGATCCGTGTGCATTGCTCCAGTGATTGTGCTCTTTGTGAGATTTAGAGAGAGAAATGACATTTTTTCCCAGCTCAAAGGGAAGATCCCTGAAGAGAGAGCTAAAGGACTAGTTGCTATTTTTCTGCTTTTTTTGTAGTCTGTAGAGCCCTTCCTGGGGTCACAGCACCTTTTTACCTGACAGGACCAATTTTTCTAGGTTGATGGAGTAATTCTGACTTCTCTTGAACTCCTCCTGTGATCTATTGTAGTTTTGGGGCTTCTATTGTGCAGGAAATAAGCCTGAATTTTAAAGTGTCTGGACTTCATTAGTAAGGAGAGAGATCTGTGCTTGGTTTGCATGTACAGAAGTAGAAGTTTACAAATTCAGCCCTGAATAGACATTAAGGAGGGAAGATCTTTGGGTTTTACAAATTATTTGGAGCCTGTTGAGGCTTTTGATACCCTAGAAAATAGGTGGTCTGGAGGCAATGCTTTTGCAGTAGAAAAGGGTTTGGTCATTCATTCACTTCTATACTCTGAACAGCATTGATATGATGTGAAAGTCTGGATTCATAGCTCTTCATCTCGAACAACTGCTGACAGCAACCACTCCTACAGGTCTGTGGTTGAATAGGACTTCTATAAAGAGATGGTTTATTTCTCTGACACAAAAGACACGGGGCAGTGGCATGTACTCCATTCCTAGCCCTGCTCATGGTTCCTGGCTACATATGAATTTTTACATGGGCACATAGTGATAGGACAAGGGGGAAGAGTTTTAAACTAAAAAAGGAGAGTTTTAGATTAGATGTTATGAAGAAATTCTTTACTCAGAGTGTAGTGAGGCACTGGAACAGGTTGCCCAGGGAGCTGTGGCTGTCCCATCCCTGGCAGTGTTTAAGGCCGGCTTGGGTGGGACCTTGAGCAACCTGATTTTGTGGGTGGCATTCCTGCCCATGATGGGGAGTTGGTACTAGATGATCTGTAAGGTCCCTTTAGGCCAAGCATTTCTATGATGATTTCTATAATTCTATGACGTGTCAAGGACACTCAACGTCTGGATTTCTTTTTTTCTCCCCAAAATTATATATGAGAGAAATGTTGTAATCTCAGAGTCACATTCTTAGCTCCTACAGTCGAGTTGCTCAACACAATTGGCTATTTCACCTTCTACATGCAAATACTTAATTTGTGCTTGCAACCACATCTCTTGTCTCTGTGCAATTAGGCGCACGCTTTTTAGAAATACAGACTTCTTTAAAAAATAGACAAAAACAGCTGTAGCTAACAACTGGGTGAGCAAGTTATTCCATGTCTTTATTAAAAAAAAATAAAACAGGGGAGGTAAGAGATAAAGAACATTCTTGAAGGGAGGTTGTGAAGCTCAGTTTCTTAATATTTGATAATTATCTTCAGGGGGCAGAGAGAAAAATACATTAAGACACATGCAGTGTTATGACTTGCACTGACTGAAAGTAACATGTGCCGAGAAAACGATGTATTGAAAGTGCTTGTTAGTGTTATAATACCATTGGCTAGCATAGCTGTGAAGGATTTGTTTTTCTGTCTCAGCCTTCAATTTCAATATGATTTTTAAAAATTCCCAGAGAGTGTTGCAGCTGCTACAGCATTAACAGTCTTGAAATAGAAATGTGTTACTTAGTAAGATACAGCTGCAGAGGAGAAAAAAATTCCCCAAACAACCCCAACATTTGGATTGATTAATGTACCAAGACTGTTATTCGTATTTTAAATTAATGTTGTTTAAACTGAAATCTGTTTGCCTCCCAGCCATTTTATTTAGTTATGTCTTTCCTAAAGAGGTAACAATTTCCAAGATCTGCATAAATAATGAATGTCGCCCAAGTAGCTCAGCAGCTCCTGCTACTTGTTGGGTCCTGCTTGTTTCAGTGTGAGAAACTGAGCCACTAAGATTGCTCTCCTGAGGCTCTTCATCCATAATGGTACTCCTCCTTACTTTGCTCTTTCTGTAATTTTTCCACCATCTTTGGTCTTTCCTAAGTACAGGGGATTTCATACTGTCATTATTAGAGGCTGGAAAAACACAGAGTATTTGGGCATGTATAGAAGACATAAGGGAGCAATAGGAGAAGTTCAGCAGTTCCCAGATTGATTATCATCCCCTCCAGCTCTGCTGTTCGAGAGCAAATTTCTGCTCCCTTTACTTCCCGTGCCATAAAATCATTGCTGTCTCCTGAATTTACTGCAGTCCTTCACTGTGTAGGTCTTGCATTACAAAAGCCTGTTTGTAGCTCAGTGTCTCTTCCTGCACTTTAGATAAAGACAACTAACAACTGCTCTAACAACCCTCTAACAACTGCTATCAGAAGAAGGGGTCTCAGAGAGGGGCAGACAGTTCTTCTCAGGATTTGCCGAGAGCCACATGAGAGACCTGTGGTGACTTGAGAGACGAGGTGAGAGAGCTCCAGAGTGCCAGGTGGGGTGAGGCACGATACTTGGTCCCTGCTCAGCTGGCGGCCAGGCTCAAAGTAAAGCAGTCCCTGCTGGCCCTGCACTTTCCTCAGCCAGCACTGATTTCTCCAGGGGCCAACAGAGAGCTCCCCACCTTGCGTGGCAGAGGCCACCTCTTTTCCTGCCCTTCCTCTAGAGATGCCAATGAGAACAAATGACTCTGAGCAGACCTAAAGGTGCCTGACTCAGGTACCATCCCGGCCCCACAGCAGCACGGAACCTTCCTCAGCTCCACCTCGGAGCTGGCCCTTCACGCACGGGGGTATGGAGAGCATCTGGCTGGGAGAACCTCAGTTTGGACATTAGCTGTGGCTGTAACCCCACACAGCCTTTCACATATGGTACTAGTGAGATGTGGTTAGGAAAGGAAGCAGAAGAATAAGAGAAAGCATCAAGCTGGGAAGAATTTTCCTTCTGACATGTCCTGTGAGGACTCATTCCATAGTGCCTCCATCCGCAGGAAGATGAGAGAAACGTGACTCCTGAAAAAAAACTGTGTTAGCACAGGGGTGTTCCTGGAAGCACAGCATGAGAACAGGCAGTCCCAAAAAAACAATGTTTCAGACCTCCTGACATGCTCTGATATCCAGGGGATTTCCTCCTGCAGGCCTTAATATTCCTGGATTTTGGAGAACTGTTATCCCTTCTTGTCCTGTGAGACCACCTAATTTATAGAAAACTGGGAAAACAGGAAATCTTTGGCATTTCCCAGCCCTCTCACATTTTTTGTGCTGATGCTATAATTCCATTTTCATGATCCAGAGAGAAATACATCTTTTGGTCAACTGATTATCGTGTAGGATTTAATACTACTCATGTCACTGACTGCTACAGTCATGCATTATGCAGGCAAGCATGCTTTACCTCCAGTATAACACTTACAGAAACCCAGCTGGATTAATATTTTATTCCTTATTTAAAAAGAATTGCCCAAGGTTATCTTATCCTGTCAGACCGTACTTGCCTCCTTCTCTAAATAATTCCTTTGCCCTCATATTGTTTCAACTTTTTTTGTAGCAGCTCTACATTTCTCTCCCAGCTAATTTATTCCTTGAAGTGGCTCATCAGTTCTTTTAGTTTGTCTGTTCTTTGTTGATGACATTCATGCACCCTAGCTCAAATAGGCTACAGCAGCTTTTTCTTCTTCTCTCAGAAGTTGCCTGCAGTACTTTAATAAGTCCTATAATCTCCTTTTATTTTTTTTTAAAGAATGCAGATTCAGTTTACCTAACCTTTCTAAATACTGCTGTGTCTGAGTCATATCTGTTGCCCTCTGGTACTTTTCCATAATATCCTTCTTTTATAAGGTGCCCAGAAAGGCATACAGCATCTCAGCTGTGACCTCTCATGTACTTAACCAATGCCATAATAATTTCCTGTGACTTATAATTGATACTGCAATATTAATGTTTCCCAGGATTTTGCAGAGCAGTGAGGTTACATTTCTTTTTCTTGAGGCTTCCCCCAATTGCACTCTTCCAAGCTGGCCCACAGTCTCCTGATGTTAACCATATAATTCCACTGTCTTCTTATGCAAGTCTGGACAAGATGCTGAGAATCATGCCTCTCTTTAGCCTTTCTGTACTGCTGGTAGGCATCCCTCTTTTAAAGGTACAGCTGTCACTTCCCATATATCCTTCATGTTGAAGGGTTAATGTTCCAACAGCCTTTTTCATTCACTCCTATACTCCATGAGTTTGAATGCCTCCAGACTCCAGAGATGCCTGTGCTGTGTTGGCACTCAATTAGATGTTTGCTGTTCTCTGGACAGGAGATGATCTGAGTCTCCTTCTTTTGAATCTTGTATTGGATCTGACTGGTAGAGAATAAGTGCAGAGTAGCTCTAACAGTAAGGAAAGGAGTAAGTCTGGGGAAAGAATGAGAAATTACTGAGTTTCAGTAGTTGTAGAAGTTGAATACAAAGTAAACATATCCTTGATGCCTTCTGTAAAGAGCAAGGAATTCTTGACCACTCACCACCCAGCCAAACTGCATACTTCAAAGGATAAAATCTGGCTCTGTATGCTAGAAAATATATTCGGGTTTTTTTCAAGTGACTCTTGGCTTTTTCAAGTCTGAGAGAATGATTCTATAAAGAGTAGAATTTATGGCCTATTACTATTCACCCTCACAGGTATTAAACCAGGTATCTCTAGCCTCAGCATTCTTGAAGGCAAATTTCAACCTGGATAAAGGGAATCCCTTTAAGTTTTACAAAGTAATTGTGCACATTTATCTAGACACTCCAGACTGCAGACTCCAAGTGCTATTAACCTACAAGGCAAGCCACTTGTGTGTATACATAATGTGCTTTTCTGGCTTTCCCGCTTGAACAATAAGTACACAACTATGCACCCGACACATGGCCTCCTTTTATTCGTATAATTACATCCCTTGAGTAGACATTAAAGCAGGTGTGTTTGTTGTTTTGTAAAAAACAGCCTAGCTGGCTGGCTGAAGAGCTACTGGCTGAGGTTTTGTTCTTACTCAGTGCATATGACAGTGCTGCAACCAGGTCACAGGTCTACAGCACATACATAGGCGAAAATATGATTTGTTCAGAGTATGATTGCAGCTCCCAGTCTATAATCACTTCATCCTCAAGTGTACTTGTTACATAATTATCAGGAGGCCTGTGGTGACTGGGCAAAAAAGGACACTTAAGAGGTGGAAAAATGACCTGTGATCTATTCAGACAAAGGAGTGCTTGCTAATTAATTTCACTGGAACTCTGTGCTACTCTAAGACTTTGAAGACTACTCCAAACCTAGCAGTATCAGGATTTCAATGACTGATATTTCACAGGATTGTAGAGTGGCTGAGGTTGGCAGAAATCTCTGGAGATCATGTAATCCACCCCCTCTTCCCAAACAGATTGCTCAGGACTGTCCCATTGCACTCCTAGTGAAAAAGTTATTTATTTGTTTAAATTGAATTTCCTGTATTTAATTTGTGCCCATTGTTTTTTGTGCAGATACTGGGCACCACTGAGAAATCCCTGTTTCTGTCTTCTTTACTTCCACCCTCAGATATTTATAGAGACTTAGAAGATCCCTCTGATCTTTCCCTTCTTCAGGCTAAATAATCCTAGCTCTCTCAGCCTCTCTTTGTACAATAGATTCCCTGATCCTTTTATTATTTTTGTGTCCCCATCTCCAGGTAGAGGAGTTGTTCTGGTAGCAGCACCCACATGCTTTGCTGGGGCCTTCTCAGAGCAGGTGGAGTGAGAACCTTCTGCTTCACACACAGGAACACTAAACTAGGTCTTCTTAGGTTCCCTTAGCAGAAAGGAACAAACTGCTGTTCCTTTGTGCTTGTGAACTTGTGAACTATTTTTGGGGTTGCATAACCAGTTTGATTTTGTGAACCTTCAGTGAACTTCAGCTATGCTTTATTCAGGGATGACTCATGTTAAAAACATGCCCACTTTTCTAGCTACATTTCTAGGAGCTGCAGACTATCCATCAAAACCTTGGCTGCCCCAGATGAATGCCCTTTCCCTAGACTGAGTCCTTGGCTAGCATGGATGGACATAGCTGCACTGACTGAGTGAGTGCTCAAGGAGCAGGGCTGTTTTATTTTCTCCCTAACCTCCTCTCACGTTATTCCCTGCTTCTCTTTCACAAGAGATGTTGGTTGCCCTCTGACTGTGCAGCATATCACTCTCCCTTTCCTTCACCCCTGTGTAAGATCTTCAGCCAGATCCTTAACAATCATAATAGTTCATTGCTCCACTGGGTTTAGTTTGGCTTTACTTGCCAGAGTTGTGCCAATTCTTAACAATGGAAGATTTAGCCCCCTTTTTTCACCTCTTGAAATGATGTTACATCATCTCCCTAGTTCTTCTTGGATATTCAAGTTCTATGGCACTTGCTGCAAGAAAAGCATTCTCCTTTCTCCCAGGAACATCTTTGTGAATAACAGAAAAGAAATACCCCTTGATAATGTAGACATCTTACTGGAACTCTCTGACTTACCCCCATCTGGCCAACAGACAGACCTTGTTCAGAGTGAGTCTCCTAGTACCTCAGAGCACTCATGAGACAACATGTTTTGTACAATTTTTTTTCCTCTGTAACTACCTGTCTCCAGCTCTTTAAAATTAATTTTTTTTTCTCATTAATTAAGTTCTGTGTCCTTTATGAGAAAATTAAAGGAATATTATCTTTTTAAACCGAATTGGTCGTTTAAAGGTCTAATAAGTAAAAGTATGACTGGAAAATTAAACATAATATTTCATCTTTGTCTGCTGTGCTCATTAAATATTTAATTAAATTCCAGGCTGAGATGACTTGATGGTTGAGAGGAGGGGGTTTTAAATTGCCCTTGCATCCACAGAAATCTTTTCTTTGAAGGACTAAGGATTTTGTCAGGAGAGCAAGCCTTTAAAGCCCAACTGTATGACACCAGTGCTGTTGAAATAGTGAATTGTACCTCATGAATTCAGTCCATCTTAACTAAGCCTTGTATTCACCTTACCCTCTCCTGGCTTTGCCTAAAGAAGTTAGGGGAAGGGGCTGGCTGTAGCACATCCACTTGTGTATTCCTCTGATCTCTAGTGTCCTCCAGGCCTGGTTGAGCCAAGGCACAACTCTGCTGCTCTCCTCTACTTCAGAAGGCAGAGTGAGATTTTCTTTTGCTCAGCCCTATGGGGCCAGAATTTAGTGAATTCAGGTAATTCTTCATTATATTTCTCATTTCTTTATTCTGGAACTCTCCCTGCTGCTGGTGTCAGTCTGGTCCACTCCAGATTTGTTAGTTTTTATCTTCTTCCTCTTGTGGTGCCAGGCAAGCAGAGACTCACAACAGAGCTGCCTGCACTGGCCAGAGCTCCTCACTGCCTGGAGGCTGGGAGCAAGCACCAGATATTTAGTATGTCTCAGGAATGCCAGGTTAGTATGAAGCAGGTCTTTATGATACAGTGCCCCTGTGAGCACAGTGCCACAGCCAATATCTTTTTCATTCCAACATGCCCACCATTTGTTCATGTCCAAAGTGTATGAATATGAAATAAAGACTGTAATTAACCATTTGCTAACCACCCTATACACAAATTCGTAATCAGGTCAGATCCCACTTGAAAGGAATCCACATTAGACAGGAATCTCCTTATTCTGGAAAGCTGATTTTCATTTGAAGTCTATTCCTCATTGATTTAGACCTATCTTTTCTGGTGCTGACCTTACTCTTCAATGTAAACAGTTATTCCCCATGAGGATAGGCCTATAGCATCTTGGTACAGAGCAATCTGCTCCATAATCTTCTCCAGACCTGTTCCTGTCTAAAACTATGCCTTGAATAGGTTTGGCCAATATTCCAAGTGAAGTCTCACTACTTGTCTGCTGACCTCAATTCTTCCTTATTTTCTCTGGGAATTTTTCACCCAGAGCTTCCTATTTCTTGTCATATTACATATTAGGAGCCATATTACATTGCTGGTGGTGATCATATACAGTAATGATCATATACAATATTTCCAGACTTGTCTCCTTCTTAGTAATTTCCAGCTAATGAGCCGAAGCTTGCAGCAGGGCTTCAGTTAGTGGTCCTTAAGTGCATGACTTCACATTGCACAACTCTATTTCATTTCTGGTTTTCGAGTTCTTCCCACTTAAAATAGTGATAGTCTTTTCTTTTTACTGACAATACCTTCTGACTTTGTGCATCTGTTAATCACTTTTGCATACACTGGCTCTTCATGCCAAGGTCATCAAAACACAGAAGATACAGAATGAGATTGATTTCAATGGCAGCTGTTGAGGGCTGACCCTAAGAAACCTTCCACCAGAAATATCTTCTGCACAGAGGGCCAATTGCCTCATTCCCTTTAAGAAGCTGTCACAAGTTCTCTTACAATTTTAAAGCTGTGCAATTTCTCTGCTTAAACCCATATCTTCCTATATTGTATCACATTAGATGAATTGTTGAAGCCAAATTAGTAAAAAGCAGATCATTGCCTTGAAAAGAAAAACTTGTTGTTGCATTTTCTTGTAACTTCATAAAATAAGTTCTTTAACCTTGCATAGCATAAGGATCAGGTTAGCTCACCACTCTGCTTGAAAAATGAAAAGTACCTAGAGTGTGCAGTTGGTTTGCTATGCATTCATACTATTTATCATTTACTATCTAGATGTGATGTCAGCACTTAACAAGCAAATGAATTCTGTGTGCTAGAGTTGCAGCTGAGAGAAAGTAGCAGAAACAGGCAGAATAACCTGGCATTAAATGCTAAATCATATGGTGGCTCATGAACCCACCTTTCACCTCAGGGAAGCTGGCTTTAATAGAAATCTATTGGAGGGGAAAACTTATGCCTTCAACTCCTCTGCAGTTCTGCATACCCCAGGCAGTTGGGGGTCTGTTGGTGGGAGACACATGCCAGAGCAAACAGGTAAAGCTCTTGCACGTGCAGCAGCTTGCACAGGGCTCCTCTCTGTGAGGCCTCTGGTATCAGGGCCTATCCAACCTCAGCGAGCCCACGTAAAGCAGGAGCTGCTGCAAGGAAGGAACTGTGCCATCTCATTCACTCACCTTGATTTGTCTTCAACAGATGTTGGGAAAATTCACACACAGACAGCAGCAGCGCTGATGTGAACTCCTCATACATCACTCTCGCTGTTTCCTTCCCACCCAATCTCCTACCATCATTTGTTGTACAGGGTCCTGCACCAGACTGATCCTGAGAAACAGCTCACCTCTTCCACTGTGCCCTTTCAATGCCAGCCTGGTTGCTCTTGCCTGTCTCACTCTCCCTTGCTGTCCGTGGGCTATTATTTGATCGGTGCTGGTTTGTTCTGTCAGTTCGCCTTGCAGGCAAGTGATCTGCCCAGCCATTTAATGTCCTTTATTTTCTGGATTACATTGTTCTCCTGAGTATGTTGCCTAACTTGCATGGAGTGCTGTCTCCATTCCTGCCTTAGTTATTCAAAGTATCAATCACTGCACAACCACCTTTACTGCTATTAACCTTCTTCCTGTCTTCCAAATCAAAATCCATTTCTCACTTCCATATGTCGACACCAGCAACAAGCATCGATTAAATGTCTTTCATTTTTAAAGCACACAGCCTTGCTACCCTTGCTTATATCTTAATGCTTCCCATATGCTTCTCATCAGACTCTAAATTCCTCTGTTTGCTTCCTCTGAGAAGTCATTCTTCATTATAATAAGTTGCCCCAAGTAAATTTATTCATCATCTTTTTCTATGACAGCCACGTTCTTTCACTACGGGAAATTAAACACTGTACCATATGGCCAGAGCAGCAAACTTTAGTACTCACTTGCTCAATTGTTTTAACACTTTGCCGCCTTCGTATAACAGTCTGTTTGCCACTAGTGTGTCAGGCTTCCGCCTGACATATGCATTAGACACATTAATAGGAAGGAGGAAATTAAGTGAAGTTGACAATGTGAAGAAAGAACAGTATGATCCCATTGAGTTACAAAAATTCCCTATTTCTACTATTTTTCACTGGGTTGGGGAAAAAAAAGCCCCTTAAACTAATTCCTCAGAACATGCTATATCATTAGCCTGCTGTGCCACCATATGACACCTTTCAAAACCAGAACAATGTGAGAATTCAGAAGACTGGGGACAGCGTATACATAGCTCTGCTGTGCCTCTGTTTTGTGAGCCTTGTACCATCATTAGCTTTACTTTGCAAGCTGCAGTTGTTCCTCAAGCTGCACTAAGTCCTGTTAATTAATGGCACACCGTGCACTACTGCTAGAAGCTTAATTTTCTCATGTTTGTCTCAAGAATTTGGCTCTCATGACAGAAGCTTTTTGATAAATGTAGAAAATTGCATGTAGTGGTATAGGAGACATACAGAGTTTCTTCTCTGGAGTCCTGGAGTCTTTTCTAGTGTTGGCTTCTTTAGTATCTTTCTTATATATGTATGGATCTCTTCTCAGGAGATAAAGAAAAATTTAAAATATTGGGGTTGAAGACAGTTAAATGCTACATGTATTTTATTTCCTTGCTTGAGAATGTTATTATTCTGCTTTGGTCATTGTCTGCCTATGGGCCAAATCTTAGAAAAGAGGGTGACACTCCTGCCCCTACAGGGAGTAGAATTACAACTGCTTCTGCTAGGGTTGAATTTGGCCCTTCTTTTCAAATTTCCTCCTGCTCATTTATTGAATTTCTACTTTGGTCAGGCAACTAGGAAAAAAATAGTACATTCAGCTACACTGAGTTTCTATTCCTGTTTGTGATTTTTAGCTGGGAGTCATGTGAGAGCTGAGCAGCCCCCAGCTGATGGCTGTCGAGCTCCTTGGATGTGGCTCTTTGCTCCCTCACACCAGAAGGGCTGTGACTCGCTGCTGGCTGAGGCTCTGCAGGTGAGTTTCCTGTGAGTTCCTCAGCAGAGCCCAGGCTGCTGGATGGAGCTTCTGGGTGAGTCTGCAGAACTTTAGGTCTCCCTGTGCCTGTTGCTCAAGCTCCCAGCTCTTTGATTTTGTCTCATGTTAGAGGATGTACTTTTGTCCTACTACTTACAGCCTGGTGACCTCAGCAGTTGCGTGTGGAACAGCTAGGGATAGTCTCAGCAAGGCAGCCACACCACTGGGCACAGAGACACTTGAAAAGATTATGAAGTCAGTGTGGCATGTGACTCTTGTGGGCCAGTGCTGTTTGTACTCTGTCAAATATCCAGCAAGCATTTTTCTCAAAAAATGTTGTTCTGAGATTATAAAGTTTTGAAATGATCAAACCTTTACAAAATTTTATTGATTTTTTACTCTGCTGAACATGAAAAAAAATAATAGCTTTACCAGCATTATTTATGCATCAGATAATACATAGTTTTGCATTTAATCAGTTCAGTGTTATGCTGTGGGAACTAAATTTGACTACACTATTATTCCTGCTGTTGTAACTTAAGTATTGACAATGTTCTCAGCAGTTTATTTAAGATAAAAAAGGTTTAATAATACAGCAAAAAAGCATTTTGCATCTAGCATGGGGCTTCAGAAGTCACTGTGAATAACCTGTGATCTTAAGGAAAAATCAATGCCAATCTCTGAAAGCTCAAGATTGGTTTTCAAGGCCGTTGCTAGGGGGAAGGATTAGCTGGTGCTCCTGGACTTCCAGGCGGGTGTGGGCAGCTGCTCAAATGGCTGAAGTCCACGGGGTCCATTTGGGCTCTGTTTGTGTAAAATCACCTGGTTTTGCCAAGATTGCTGCAGGTTTGGAGCTCAGCTCATCTAATATAAAATAACAATATCCAAGGATCTCCATTACATTTCCTCTTTCTGGATCCAATATTCACCGCTGGTGGTAACAACCAATAAAATGAATACCTGAAATGAAATTAATAATAAGCAATAAAAGGAAACCTTTCAAAAGGTACTTCAAGTAGTGATGATTTCATTCAGTGCAAGATTTCTTTTATACTGTTTTTTGTATTATCTCTAATTCAGAGTTTCTGCATTATACACGAAGACAGATTTGGGAGCACAAAGAATCACAGGATTGGAAGGGAGGTTGTCCATTGTGTCCTTTAGCCCAAAGAAAGGAAGGAACTATTATACTTCTGTCATCTTGACCCTCTGTAATGGGTACTGTACAATTTCTCTATCTGTCTATCCCAGTGCTTTATGCCCACAGAGAGAGCTCTTCCCAGCATCTTACCTAGGTCTGCCATGCAGCAATTTTCAGGAGTTTATTACTTCTCCTTACATCCACCATGAGAAAACAGGATATCCCTATCATTGTGAACTAGACTTTTATATATTGGAAGACTATTATCGCATCCTCTCCAAGTCGCTTTTAGAATAAGCAATCCAAATTTATGTCACCTTTCCCTGTAAGTCACATGTTTTTAGACATGTAAACATTCTTGAGTCTTTCCTTTGGGTTCTCTTCAGCTGGTCCATGTCTTTCTAAAAGCCTTTTCCTGCCATTCCTGAAAGACTTGGTGACACCTTCACGTGAAGCTGTCAGAGAAAAATATTTTCCTTTAAGTACTCTCCATGGATAAGTGAAAAGGCTGCTAAAAGGGCTCACATAGCTGTTCTCATATTTAAAGTATAACCCTCTTTGAATAGCACTGGTCCAGTGAAAAAAGCAAATTATGCAGCTCTGAAGTATATCCATTCATCTGCAAAATGAGCTGCCATTATGACCAGATAAAGACATTTCTGAGTGAGTCAACATGAATACACATCCACATGAAATTAAATGAGTCCATTGCATGTGTGCCACTGAATAGTCAAATAGAAGAGGCAAAGTGAATCAGGGAGTTAATGCGTTCACTGCTGGTAGAGCAGCGCTGAATAGTATTGCTTTGCCAGCCATTGTGCAAAGGCACAGTACATGGCAAACACTGCCTTGAAGACCAAACAGCCTCAAGGGAAAGAGCAGGCAGTGGTAGGAGAATTTCAGAAATGAAGGAGCTGAAGCTTGGGAAAGGAACGGAGTTGCCCAGGACTGTTGTGGCAAAGAAATTTCCTGAGTTGCCCTCTTGCCATGTCCATGGGGCATTTTCCCTTGCCATGACTAAATCCCTGCCACATCCTTGGAGTTTGCGTGGTGTTATCTTCACGACCTTGAAGGAACCCAAGGCAGGGTTTCTCCCACAGAATCTAACGAGCACACAGGAGTCAGATTCGCCATGAAGGAGAGCAAAAAAATATTGCACAATACCTATGTGTACAATATTTTCATTGTCTCTGACTTTAGAGATACCAAGTTGTCAAAGGGAAGGCTGTGACATTACATGCAAAGATGAGATCATCTTCTCTTCTACACTCTTAATCTACACCTGTGCCTGCAATTTGGCATGAGATCCAATTTCTCTTGATTCAAATGGATCAGCAGGATTCCCCCTGGCTGTCATAAAGCTCTAGGAGAGAGGGACTGCAAGTCAGAGGTTTTTGTGGTTTGAATATTAGGAATTTTCTGCTAGCAGGGATTTGAATGGCTCTTTCTAGGAGAGTCAGCTGGCTTTATGAGGAATTTCTTCATTCCAGTGGGTCTCTTTTGGCCCTTTTTCCCTTTTCTTCTTTTCCATCCAAGGGTCAACAGTTTAAAATTCGTAGATACTAAGGATGTTCTACCTCCAGTGTCTCAGAGTTACTTGCAGCAATCTGTTTGGCGGCAGTCTTGCCCTCAGAAAGACGAAGTGCCAAGCAGCCAGAAATACATCAGAGCAGCTTCCTTGTATATTCTCAAAGCTTGTAACTTGTGGCACAGGCAGTCAAAGGTCTCCAGGAGACACCCAGCTGGTCTAGTACCATGCTCACTCCTCAGAGGGAGAAAGAAGCCAGCTCACCATAGAGATTGGTAAAGTTTGCTCTCCTGCCATGAGGTCTTTAGGAATGAAAGCATGCCTTTGGTTTTCTTTTCTGAAAACTGTGTTTCTTTTAGTTTTAAGGATGCTTATGTGAAATTAAAACTTCAGAATATTTCATTGCTTGATTGCGGTTTAGCTAGCTCCTTCCAGACTTCCCCAGAAATCTGAAAGATTTTGGGGTGTAGTGGGAGCACTCAGAGTAGGGGCTCTTCTTCACAAAAAAGAATGCATGACTGAATTGTAGGCAGAGATTGAGATGGGAAAACAGCCACCCTTGGCTGCTAAATTGAAGCTTCAAAGCTCCAAATCACCCATGAGCCCACTCTCTCCCTTGCTCCCCTGCCATCTCCATGGCCCCGAGCTCTCACTCCTCCCCAGATCCCAGAGTTTGCACAGAAAAGTTAAACCCCTTGGTTTTAGCAGTTGCAGTTTGAGAGAGGGACACATATTTTTGCAAGCTTTTTGAGGCTTGTGGTTTGCACTCTATTCCCTCTGAGCATAATTAACATAGGGAGGAAATGAATCTTGCAAAGTAAGTCTTAGTGTGTTCCTATGCTGTTCAGTTCAGTTAGCATTGCTCATGATTTCAGAGGGTTGAGTAGCAGGAAAGATGGCATCTAAATGTGCCATATATCCCAGTCACTTCATCCAAACTAAGCACTGGCACAGAAGAAAAACCAACAAAACCTGAGAAGCCAGAAAATGCCCACTGTAGTCAGATTCCATACTATGCTCTTTGTTCCTCCAATAAGGAATATTTTCTTTTTTCTTTTTCCTTCTTTTTTTTTTTTCCTCTCTAATGCCATATGTACAGCTTGAGGTTATATTGGAATGTATAAATCTCATGTGAGCCACAAAGCATTAAGCCACCATTATCCTTTTAATTTAATTATCTCAGTTTCTACCCTAAAACATTTAAAACTAATTGAACACCCGAGATTTTCCTGTGAAGTTTATTTCCTAAACTTTATTGAAGTACTGCTGATAAAGCCAAAAGGTACAAAGTCAGCACTTCCTAAAACAGCCTGATTTATTAAAGTAGAAATGGGAGGTTATTTATAAATAGGATCCAAATGCCAAATAGTTCTTATCATTTTATATTTCCATGCCATGTATCCTAGTCGATTTCCAAGAACAACCACTTAACTTCCATGAAGTTGGGCCAGTTTTCCTTTCCCTTATAATATCACTTTAAGATGCTTGCCAGTTTGTTCTTTTTAGCTATTAATTTACATTGTCTCTTGGGATTTTCTTTGTCTTGATTTGAACTGTTTGGCTTTCCTTACTCTTGATGTCATAGGCTGTATCTAATACTTCATTCCTGCTGCTAAAAGTTCCCAAATGCTATCGTGTTACAAAAGACTGTATTTTTCAGTAGAAATGTGTTTTATAGTCTTGGTGAAGCTCATAGCATAAAAGACTCATGTAGCACAGAATTATCATTATATTTCTTTCCAGCATGTGAAACCAGTAAAATAGTTTCACATGCATACAGGCTGCTTTGTCTTTAAACTTAGTTCTGCCTCTACATCTCCCTCCGTTACGTGAATTTGGATCTAGCTGCAGAATTTGGACTAGAACTTGCGTTTGGTGTTTTCTTTTGGCAGGTTATAAAGGCACAAGCTGTGGGGGCTTTTTTTCCAGAATAAGTAATGGCACTCATGCTTCCAGCATTAAACAGCTTTGCCTTTATGTAAAGAAAAATAGAGATGAGGAGAGATGGAAAGATCAGAGGTTTTAAGCTTTTGTGTGTTTTGTACAGGTAGTTGCAACCTTAAACATAATGGCAACTATCAACCCAACAATGAATGAAATTGTTTTACTACTGAAAATCTGATAACTAATCTGAGTAATAATAAACCCTTGCTCCCAATTTCAAATTCAAGTTGGTGAGCTTGTATCTGAAACTAAATGCAGACCTTTATCTGACAAAGAGTTAGCTGGATTGTTTTCTCAATACAACTAATTGAAGTAGGGATACAAAAGGTAGAGGTTTGTAAAATTTCATTCTTCTGGGTTACCTTTCCAAGTAGTTCTGTTGAAGTCACTAAAACTTAAGTTCAAGATCAGCAGTCAAGATCTGGCCTAGTAGATCACTTTGTCTTTGAGCTGCTATGACAATGGTATTTGGTAGCTGGTTTACATGTAATATCCAATTTCAAGTGAAGAAAACCAAACTACATCACCTAAACAGTGAAAAAAATGAGTCTTCCCCTTTTTTAAAATAAATTGCCAACAGTTACCATAGTAACTGCTAACAGCAGAGCATTTTGAGTGTCTTTATTACAACCAGCAATGTAAAATATTCATTTTTCTTGGGAGAACTAAGGAATGTTCATCCAATACAATGGATTAGCTAATCATTGCTTCTATATCCATTCATCTCCAAGATATAGAAGTTCAGCAGGTGGCTCAGCTCTTCTCCAGTGGTCAGCTAAAATCTGCAAAGCCAGAGCATGATTTGTTGTCCCAGTTAGCTGGACTGCTCGAACAGAGAATGACATAGCAGACCTGGAGATTGGCCTGGTTAGTCACCTCCTAAAGAGATTTCTGCTAGTGAGATATGAAATGTAGGGAATATGTGTAGGAAGGCTGAGCATGTCCAATTTCTTAGATCTCTCCAGCTGAAACCATTTTCCCAGATTAATTTGGAACTGATTCAGGAAACCAGACTGAAGGTGAGGGAGCAGCAAGTTCAAACTGCAGCAAACCATCAGGCCACAAGTTGTTTTGGTGAGCACTGGCACTGCAGCCTGAGGTGTGGATATATGACACTGAGGATGGATTAAGAGGAGGTTTATATTGACCCCCCCACCAAAAAAACCTCCCCAACCAAACATAGTCCAGCTTACTTGCCCCCTCCAGGAGCTCTTGCCATATTTTTTTTCACTGAATAATCTACCAATGCTCTTTCCAGTTCAGTTTGTCTGATACAAATGATGGGACTTCCACCACTGCTGTGCTGAGGCTACTTGCAGTTTCTCAGGTCTCCCTTGTCAGGCATTTCTCCTGAAAATCACCCCAACCATTTTAACCCAGTTTCTAGGGGACAGCAAGCCCTTTTCATAAAAATATGATCATCAGTGCAATTGTTACCAGAAGTACAGATACTCAGCAAGGATGTCAAAAGAGCAGCCAGATACAAGGACTGAATTACTCTGCCATTTCTTAACCTAACTGCTCTCAGTCAGGTTATCAGTGGAGATAATATGAGAAAACATGGTCTGCTCAGACAAGTGTCAAGATCAAAATCTAGCATGCCTCAGCTGTTACAAAAAAAATGAAGGAAATGGCAACATCTTGATTTGCACATCTGAAAAACCTCAGTCTTTGTTTTTCAGTAAGTTCCCCTCAGAAGCTGTCGGACCGTTTTGGACTATTTCACTAGTCATTTGTAGATTGACACTTTTTTCTCTTTTGAGCTCTATGCCTTCTTAGAGTGGAAGGAAAGCCAGTTGATGTATCATATCATATGTTCAACTATACCAAAATATATCTGAATAGCCATTTCCTTAATCAACTTTTGACCAAACTTTTTAACCTGAGGTCTTTTAATCTTTCATCATGAATCAGTCACTTCTGTTCCTTAGTCACGTTTGTTTCTGCTCTTTTAATTCCCTCTCATTTGCCAACACCTGCCTGGATCTGAGGTGCTCTGAAGAAATGGCAGTGTGTACTGACTCCTCACCTTGGTGCCAAAGGAGGAGAGACCGCTACCACCCTGAAATCCTGCACTTTCCTGCTATTGGATATGGAAAATAGGAATACTTACCATGCAAAAGGACAGCAGGAGTGACAAAGAATATCCTGTGGAGGCGTGCTGCGTTGAGCTCAAGTGAAATCTGAACTTTATCGTTTGTTCAAGTCAAGAGACTATTTGGGATACAAGGTTTGCTGTTTCAGTTGATAACAACGTCCTTTCAGGAAATCTATCACAGGGAAGTTACTGTAAAAATGCTACAATCAAAGTAGGATTGCTTCCTTTTTTTTTTTTTAAAAAAAAAAAAAAAGCAAGCTTGATTATGACCTGATCCTGTTATATACATTTGCTGCCATGTATTTCTTCTTGTGCAGTGGAATGCAAGGCATGTTCATAGGAACAGAGAACAATCTTCATTGAAAGGGACCTTTAGGATATATCTGGTTCAATTCCTTCTCAAAGCAGAAACAGCTTTAAAATTATACTAGCTTGCTTGGGGCCTTAATTTTCACATTACAAACATTTCTGATAATCTGCAATGAGGACTTCTGAGTAAGCAATCAAAGCTTTATTCAGAGAGGCTGTTGCATGTTTTCAGGACTGGGACAGACCCTGGGAAGATGAATCTAATGCTTCCTGCCATAAAACTCATCCAGTAAGTCTTCCACTAATAAGAATCAGCAATTACTGTTAAGAAAATGTCCCAAGGCCAAGAAGAAAATACCAATATTGCAGCAGACAGCTGTCAAATTTTGTATTTTAAGTCTTCCAAGATCTCTTTTGCCATAGTAATACATAGGTATGTGGTCACAAGTGGCTATTGGAATAGATGTGTATCACCAGGGACTGTGGAGGAGATCTGAGACCACTTTGTGTGATCTCAAGAACTGGATACCGCTTCTGAGCCCAAGGTGGCAATTCCAGCTCACTTCAGTGAAACTTACTAACCTCTCAGTTTCTTTAGAGCTTGTCCTTTTTTGTAATTTTGTGATCCAAAAGTTCAGTTAAGGGGAAACCCTTTGAGAATGTGATGTGACACCACATTGCCAGAGCTAATTGGGGAGCCAGACCTGGCTTCAGTTCCATCTGGTCAGATTTTGTGAAAAAAAGACTTCAGAATCTTGCCAAAACAGAAGATAAAAGTTGATGTCAAAAGAAACAGTTTGTTCTCTCCTACTTTTTCTTTTGATGATGTAAGTCCTGGTGGTTTAATAGTGCTGGTAGTTAGGCAGGAAAGTTTTCTGTAGTTAAGTCTTTGCAGTGACAGATATTAATTAGTTTTACTTCGACAGCAATTCTTCAGTAATAGCTCTTCAATGGCAATTTCTATTTGACTGATTTATAAGGGCTCTTTACCCTCTATTAAAAGAAAAGTTAAACTTAAACTTAAATCTTATTACTCATAATTGGAGCTTGGAGAAAATAGTATAGACTTCAGACTTTTAAATTTTAATTATGAGTGCATTTAATAGTCATGAAAGTGAACAGCTAATTGCTCCGGTTTAAACTAGACACAATGCATGTTCTGTACAAGCTTTGTCTTGTAGTTCAGCCACTGCACCTCAACCCTGAGTCCTATTAATCCAACTTGTGGGTTTTTTGCAACAGGACAGCCAGTTTGTCAGTGTGTTTTATGAGTTACAAAAAAAAAAGAAGCAGAGCTAGGATCACCAAATCCTTTCTGTATCCGAAAGTAGGCTTTGAGCTTACAGCTGCAGGAGGCAACTGCTCAGGTAATAGCCCATTGTTCAGCAGCAACCTTTTGGTTCTGCAGCTGAAACCTAACAGGGGTAAAATCAAGTGCTTATCCATAAAACTAGCAAATTTTTATGTAATTTTTATTTCGAAAATCTTTATTAATCCTTATAATATTTTAGTGTTGTATCCATTGTAAAATACTTTACGTCTCTTTCTGGATCGATATTCTGTGAACATATGTCCATTCTTCGTATTATTTCTTTTTCCTTCTTTGGAGATTGGGTGCACTTGGATGTGATAATACATTCCAGCTTGCAGTACTCAAAATTAATGGCCAGAGTATGGAGAAGCTTGCCATAGATGTTAATAATCCTTTTGTGTGCGTTTTTGTTTTTTGTTACTTCCATCTGTTACCACAGGAAGGATGACTTGATAATAAACCCTGTCTATACCTTCACCACAAAACGAGAGAGGAAATGAGATGTCAGCAAAAATGCATAGTGTGACTCAATCATGTTTAGCAGTATTCTTAGCAGAGACCTAAAGTTGTTGTAAATGCCCGTATCTCTGAAGAGTTTGGGACGGTTGCAATAGGGTAAGTTCATCCAGGATGCTGCTCCTCAAGTGCTATGGTGTCCACTGAGACTCAAGTCATCTCTGGTGTGTTGATTTACACTCTAATACAATTTGAACTTCACCTTCAGGCTGAGATAGTAGTATGACAGGTTTTACAATACTGAGAAGCTATTGTATGCTTTACTTTGAAAAATTCTGTCCAAATGGTGTATTTGTCATAACAAGGTGTCCACATTTCCATCAGTTGATCCAAATTTCCAAGTTAGGCTTCCTGGTGGCTCTGCTGGCACAAAATCGAGATCCTGTTCTCAGTTTGCATAGGTCTGGGCTTTATTCCAGCATCTAGCAAGAGGATCAATACACTCCATAACTACTATACACTCATACTCTGGGAATATCTGAACCCCAGCAGACACCCATATTGCCTCTTCCTATCTTACAGGCTCAGCTGGATTGTTCTGAAACCACATGCAGGTGGCTCCTAATTTTAATATCCTCTATACAATGACTATCATGATGTGTATGAGAGAGAAAATCCCACACCCCTCTGATTCAGTGAGCCAGGGTGTCTGATGGGTTTCTCAGCAGCCATGAGTGTGCAGTGCTACAGAGGAAGAAGCTGAGCAGCTGCAAGTCTTCAGGTGCTTTTGCAGGAAGGAATGAGAGTCTGGGAACATTTAGGGGAAATCTTACTTGTCCTATAGTGGGGTTATAGGCTTTTTTACTATGGTGTTAGCTGGGCAGACCCTGGGCTAAAACATTCCACATTAGAGGCCTCTTCCAAAAGACTATAGTAGTCTTAGACCCGCTGCAAAGTAGCTTGTGGAGAGTAAAGGACACTTTTCATAGGTTACTAGTAGGAGTTTCAAGACCACACTTTCCGTGTTTCTCTCAGTGCTACTCATATTCTGTACTTGCCCCTACATCTTTTCTCCCTTCAAGAAGGCGCAGTGTGGAAAAAGAGAAGCTTCTTTTTACTGGCCAACCTGGATGTGCCGTCAGGCCCATGAAATCCTTTCTGCTAAATGTGGCCTTGCAGTTGCTCAGGGATCAGAAGAGTGAAGCTAGATCCCATGGAAGTCTGACATTTCAGAGTACCTGAATATAAGGCCTTTGGTTTATTAACCTTTATTGTGTCATCTAGATGTGCTGCTACATCTAAAAAGCCTTCAAATGTGTTTTTGAAAACAGTATGGAATGAAAAACAAAAAAAATCTTCCCGTGACATCTTCCAACAGCACTTAAAACTTCCATTAATATCATGAATTAATTCAGCACATAATCTGCTGCTGAATCAAAACCTCCAGCACTATATTCCAATTGCATTAAAAGCTGTATTTCCATTAATGTGAAGAATGAATCCAGCATATAATATATTGCTGAATCAGAATTTATGCAACAGGTTAGTTAAGAGGTTACAGTCAACTCATATAACTCAAATGTCTGAAGCCTGACCTAATGCTACAGCCACTGCAATTAAAAAGCCAGCAGTAGATATGAAAAGCACATCTGTCTGTGGAGGAAAATCTGTTTCTCTGAACAGTGATGTGAACAAGAAGTAAAGAGGTTGGAAAAATGGGCTCTGAAAGCCACACAGTCACCTCTTTGATAAAAAGGCTACTATTGCTGCCTGTTTTCTTGGGAAGACGGCAGAGCATGTGAAAAATTTAGAATTTCTATTTAAAATTTTAGTACCATCTTATTTTGCTTCTTCAAGGAAACATACAAGAGAAAGTACAATAAAAGTTTAAAAAAATAAAAGAAGTTTGAAAGATAATACAATAATAATGTGTTCACATTTCTTTAAAAAATTGCCTTCAGAACCCTGTTCTCTTAATGTCTGTGTCCCTTTCTCTTATATTTTGTTATTTTGGGAAAACCCTGAACTTGTGATGTTTATTTCCTAGTGTGTGAAGATGAATACTCTCTTCAAGCAGGGCATTCTTCCTCTGATGGCAGGAGTAACAGATAGAGGAATCCTCAGATACCTCAGCAGCTCTCTCCCAGTCCAAGAGACATATGAACATAAGGAGGCAGGAGTTCAGTTTTTGAGACAGAGATCTGGTGTAGTTAACAGGTTCCCTGGGAGAGGAGAGAGACCCTTTCAGGCTTATAGGACACAAGGGGTCCTGGCAGGCATTCCCCTTCCCTGAAACAGGGACTTACATTTGCAGATTCTGTCCCCATGCAACAGTTAGCATCATGGAGGGAAAGAGAAGGACCTTGGGTATTCTGATTTAGACTCCTCTTTCCCCTCTCTTTCTCTCTCAGCAAAGTGCTGCCAGTGGTGACACCTACCTGTTCTGTCCCTCCCATGAGATAGCAATATATAATTCTACCTAAAGTTAGCCATTACAATTTCATTTCTTCTTTGATGAAGCTGAATTTTACTAACAGGTTTAGTGCCAAGCTTGATATCTTGGGAATTAGCATTACTCCATCTCTGTCTTTATTATCAGCCCCATTATTTCAGTCTGCATGTATAACATTCCTTGCTATTAATTTCATCTTTTTGTTATCATTCTATACCGTCATCTACATTTTTTGCATTTCCTTTCCTATTTTTACTAATGCCAAATTGCTTTATCATTCATTTAATATTAACAGTCTTCTTCCATTCACAGCTTTAATTTCAGCTAGTCTTGGTCTTCTCAAAGTGCTTAGACATTCTCAGTCAAAGGCAGCTGAGGATGTGCGGTTCCTTGCAGGCTCAGACCCAGACATGAGAGGAACTTCTGTGCTCTCTAGATGTATTAAACTAATTGCTTTGACTTTCATAGACTTATTGTGGGTTCAAAGGGCAATGACCGGGCATCCTATTTGAGAATTTCAAGGGAGATGGAGGAGCACAGGAGAGCCTGGGAGCAGGTTTCAATTATTTTATTAGACAAAGGGTTAAGAGTCATGTCTGGGAGGAGAGATGAGTGTTTCTTGACATGGGATTTGGAGTGTAGCAAGGAGGACTTGAGGGCTTTTTGATCTGGCATCTTTCTCAAGTATTATCTCACTTTTCTAAAAAAGAAAAATGAAAAAAGGAGAAAGGATGGAAACTGTCTCCTAGGCGGGAGATCTTGTAATGAATTCTGACACCAAAAAGAGCTTAAGAAACACTTGTGCGGGTACAGCTAGAAAATCCTGGGGCAAGCAAAACTTTATGCTAAAATGATAAGGAGTTTTGTTCACTGGGAACATGTCGCCTGTCCTGATACTTCCAGTAATGAATTAGGAAACAAGTTTCCATGTTTTGGACAGGCTTATGTATTAAGACTTATTGCCTGGAAAGGCCATTAAGAAAATAACTGCAGTAAAACTGTGAATCAATTATGGAAGAATATCTGAAATACAATTTTAGTTTATAGATGCTTTCAAGCAATAAAGCATGATGAGTTAATTCTCTTATGCCTATTTCTAGAGCTGTGAAGATGAGATTAGAACTTGCAGATTTCTGGCACCTTGTCTGTGCTGAGTCCACAGACAATTTAAATTCCACAGCATTTACTGTGCTAATGCATGGAACATGGTATAAGTGTTTTAATATTACTGTTCCAGACTTCTGTTTCCCCACTTTACATATTTTAGTCTCCCATAATGAACCACAGATAACCACTGTAGAGGAAAAATTTGCTGTGAAAGAATAGGAAAAAAAACCGACAGAAGAAACAGAACTCCTATAATTTATGTAAATTGCAAAATATTGAGTGTAACTGGCTATCTGTTGAGTGACATCCCATAGTGTGAGCCTGGGACAAAAGCCTTTTCTGTTTACATCTTTTCAGGCAACTTGGGTTGTTGGTAGCCATTTGAAAAAAGTTGTCTGCTTAGCCTTGAAAACAGGGAGTGGAACTCTTTGATGTGAAACCTGGGACTGAATTGTAAAACGCGTGGAAAATAGTACAGCAACTACTATAATTTCCAGTATTTTTTAATCAAAGTTGCTTCAGAATAAAGGCTACAAAAGAGTCATTTCAAGAAATACGCCTCAGTAGAGAAGAGGTACATAAAAAACCATAGAAGGGTGAGCTATATTCAAACACCAGTCTCATACTTGTAATGAAAAGTAAGTACAATCCAGTGTACAATCCATTCTCCAAGCACTCACAATATGAATCAGTATGTCCATGAGTAGGTGTTAAGTAGAGTACGATAACAATTTAGCTCTGTTCCTACCGCCTACACTACAGCAGTATTTGAATACTACAGAATTGTTAGCGGATTTTTTTCTTTCTATGTTATTCCCCCTCCTCCTCCTAAGGCAGGGAAATAACCCTTCTCACAGGTGAGTAGGTGTTAAGCCTGACAGAGAAAATGGGCTTGTTTGGTGGAATGGGCTATGTTCGTGCCTGGGTGCGACCCCACTGGTGTGGCCTGCCCGTCACTGCTGGTACCTACAGGCCTGATTACATGACCTGCCTAAGGCCCCGCAAAAGTTGATCCAGAAATGGAATTTTCTGAGCCAGTGCTGAAGTCTTCTTGCAGAACTGATTTTCTAAATAATGTAATTCTTTCTAACAGAACCAATTCCTTTGCCTAGTCCTATGAAGAGCAATCATAGGGTTTGGTCTCCGTGCAATAAATATATGGTCCTGAAAGGGATTCCTTTATGGACAGTAGGAAAATTAGAGCCTTGGAAAGTCCAGGAGAGTTTCTTTTGAGGCCTTCCCCTGGAAAGACTTGTGTATATTGTCTCTGTACTCCTTACAGCATCAGACATGAAACCTTCCTTTGTGAATTTTTCTAGTGAAACCTTCATATGATGAAAACAGTGAGAACATGATGACTACTCCTGTACCACGGAATGTGAAACATTGCCTTCTTTTTTTTTTTACTACTGCTATGACTGTTAAAATTGGATATATTAATTCCTTCACTGGGTAGTGAAATTTCATGTTCCATAAGTTTTAAAGTGATTCAGAATCCAGGGACCACTATACATTAAAATTTTATTTTCTTTTACTTCTTTTATTTTATATGCTGTCAAAACAAGGAAAACTAAAAGGTTTCGTTCAAAAAACGTTGGAATGGGATGTTTGGACAATACTAAGAGTACCTACCCTTCCCCCTTGTTTGTTTGCCAAAATAAACTGAAGCCAAACTGATTCAGTTTGGTGAAGGGTATTTGGCTTGCAGGAATTGTATCTTCTGAAGCAAATGGTTACAAGAACTGTTCAGGCAGCGTTTTCCAGCAGATTTTCTGTGTGTAGAACCTCAAGACCCCTGCAAGGGAGTGGCTTTGAGAGACTTGTTCATACTCTCCAATCCTTTTTCAAATCAGCTTTTCAAGGTGCCTTCTTTCTATGCAGGCCCGAGAGAGTTGATGAGTGAACATAGCATTAAAAGTTGTGGTTGTTACAGCTCTGCCTAAATCAGAAGAAATGAAGGGGATGAAATGGGGATATAGAAGTACACTCCTGAGCCAGATCAGGGGTCTGTCATTCCATGTTTTCTCTCCAGGAGTAACAGTAAAAGCAGTTATTTAAGGACACAGCGAGCTTGGCTGTTGTCTGCAGTCCATACCCCTTGTATTCCCTGAGCATCAAAATCCTCCTATGGTAGCAAATACCAGAAATCCTCTATGTGTTTTGTAAAGAAGCAATATATTTTATCTGTTTTAACCCAATCTTATATTGGTTTCATCAAGCACCCATTTTTCAAGTTACAGGACTTGATGAAAACTGTTCTACCTTTACCTAAGGAAGTGCTGTGTGCAGCTAGTGGAGGTGGAGGAGAGAGGAGGAAAGAACATACAGGGGTTTCTTATTATTCCCTGATCAGAGTTGAGTAAAAATATATTTGTTTGTAGATTACATAAACTAAAGCTCTAGCAGAAGCCAAGTAACACCATCTCAGTAGCTATATCCTGTCCCTGAAGGCTAGCCTAGCATTTATAAATTCCAGAATAAGGGAAACAAATTAGTGGCTCAATAGTGGTCATTCACTGCCTGCATGAGAGCATGTGGGCCCTCTGCTATGTGCAGAAACCTTATCTGGTACTTACCCTAAATTTTACTTTCTTTAGAATTATTTTTGTATATGTAAGCATAAACCCACAGACCACATTAAGTAAGTAAGTTCTTTTCTTTCTTAATTTTCTCTGTGTATTTATCTTGTCTCATCCATAGCTGTCACTGTGTCAGGTTATATTCAGCAAAAGGGCTTTTTTTAGCTTGTTCTCTCTTCACTAGATTCTCCCTATCCTATGGCAGTTTTAGTTGTGTTTTTACTTCAATCTGATTTCCCTGAATAGGATTTGTCTCTTGGCTGTCTCATGTATGTTTTATTTCAAGAGACGTTTGGTGTCTGGTATTTCTCAGCTCTCCGACTGGTTTCTCTTAAGGTCCATGAAGGTTTCTAATTCCAGAGACGCCCATATTTTTTTATAGTCTAACTGCTTGATGCAGAGGCCAAGAGGCAATACAGAAATATAATCAAATATATGCCTGTGAACTACCATCTCCTATTAGTGGCTTTATGCAACTGCCTTCTATTAGAGGCTTCATGCTGCTGTTACCAGAGATGTTTCAGAATCAAAACCTTGGAATTAAAACTGTGGAGCCCCGGGGGGAAGGGAGTTGCTCTAGATCTGAAATCTTATGCTGGGTCCCTCTGGCTTCTCTCCGCTGGTTTCCTTTGAGGCACGTTTCGTTGTGAAATAAAACTCCTCAAAGGATGCAGTGTTAGTGCCCTCTTGTGGGGGGAAAATGGAGACGAGGTGCGGAAAGAACTGTGGCACAGCAGCGGGACAGCGTTTAGAGCAGATTAGAACGGATATTTTGGCAAGAGGTGGAAACGGGGAGTTCGCTCGGATATGCTAAAAGACTTATTTCAAGTATTTAATGATGGGCACCAGAGGAGTGTTGGCCAAGCGCGATTTGGACAGATTGCCTGCGATAGGTCTGCCGGCCTCCCGGTGTGTGTGGCACGGCACAGGGGAGCACAGCCAAGGGGTGCTGGCAGCAGTGCCACCACGGGCAGCGGGGAGCACAGCCAAGGGGTGCTGGCAGCAGTGCCACCACGGGCAGCGGGGAGCACAGCCAAGGGGTGCTGGCAGCGGGGACCCCACGGGCAGTGGAGAGCACAGCCAAGGGGTGCTGGCAGCGGTGCCACCACGGGCAGCATGGAGCACAGCCAAGGGGTGCTGGCAGCGGTGCCCCCACGGGCAGTGGAGAGCACAGCCAAGGGGTGCTGGCAGCGGTGCCACCACGGGCAGCGGAGAGCACAGCCAAGGGGTGCTGGCAGCGGTGCCACCACGGGCAGCGTGCTGTCCCCTGCAGAGCGCCAGGCCCCACCACAGCAGGGGCCTGAGCCAGGGCTCGCCTGGCTCCTTGGGCCTGGCCATTAGCGCGGGCCCAGCTCGGCTCATCTGTGGCTGTGGCTTTGCAAAAGAGGTTCCGAGTCCTCTGGCACAATCTTCTTTGGATTCTGTTGTGTGGCACTGAGAGGCCTTGCATTTCATCAGCTCACGTGGGTTACCTCTGGAAGGGAACTGTACACCTCTTTGTTTTATCTATGTAATCTTTGTTCATGATGTCTTATACCTACATCTTGGTGTTCTGGCTTTTCAAGATTCTTCTGATTATGAAGAACAGAGTCCCTAAAATGTAACAGAAAGTGTGGATGTCTCCACATTTCAGCTTGGTGTATTTCTCATTCCTTTCCTGCAGTCAGTCATGTCTTAATGAGTTATCTGAGATGTCTTTGGTTTCTTTCTGAATTTAATAATTCTACTTTTACCTGTTTGAAGAAAATGCCCATGAATTCTGATCAATTCTTGATACAAGAGATTGTCTGTGGTAGTATGTGGAAAAGAAGCAGTTGCATCTCTCTGAGGTAACAGGCGATTAGATTCCACTTTCTTTAAGCAGAGAAGTCTGTGAGCCAGAAGAATCCAGCATTAAAACACATTAATGGAATAGAGAGAGGCATATTGAATCAACATTAACTAGCAAACAAGTCATAAGCTTACATTTAAAGCCTTCTCCCAGGCTTGATGATTATAAGATTTTATTGGAAGGTTTTTTTCTGGCTTCAAGGTTTCTTGAAGATTTCAAACCCCTGGCTTAGTTCATTTACAGAACTAAGAAGTGAATGAGAACTATACTTCTTTAGGCCAGTCCCAGGCTCTACATTTCAAGTTCAGTTAACTGAGTGGGCTGTATTTTCAAGCAGAGTCCTCAAACCTACTACAGGCTTGGCTAGATTTCAAGGTTACTTGTGATTACTGATAAGCAATAGCTGTAGTGTGTGACCAATCACCAGGGATGTGGCAAGGAAATCAGCACTGTAGTTCCAAATCAGCTTTGAGTTATATCTGAAACTATTTAAAGTAGAAGCTAGTGGGAAGTAATGTCTGCCATTCAAGTAAATAGAGGATGCCATTTCTTTAACAGAAAGACAGAAAGAATTCTTCATGCAGGTGGCATGGGAAACGATGTATGACATTTCAATAACTGCTTGCTACCTTTTTTCTTATCCCTGTATTAAAGACATAGAGTGTTTAAGATGGGAACCTTCACCAAGCACTCAGACTCCCATTGTGAAATGGAAGGAGGTGGGAAGAAGGAAACAGGCAAACAATCATGCTGCTGTCAAATCTTCCAATCCTGTCTTCTGATCTTGAAAGAATTGTGTTCTCCCTGGTCCTTCTTTTTTACTTTCAGTAGCACTTATCCTCCAGTAAGGATAGAGGAGCAAATCAGGCCTACCCTTTCTATCTCTGCTCTTTTCTATGGGATGGATTCTGCCACAAACTTTCTTCCAAGGCTGGTCACCTTTTGGCATCCAGTTTGTTCCAGCCATCTGCATCTCATTATCAATTGTATACAGTCCTCCTTCGAAACATTTCACTACAAATGTCAGTGTCTTGTAGCACTCTTATCTGCAGAGTGATGGGTGTCAAATCTGCCTTATCACAATCTGCCACCAGGGTTTTTACATGTGTAACTTTCGTTACAGTTGACAAGAGTGATATATGCAAATCTACCACATAGCAAGCAAAAAAACCTGTTTTAAATAATGAGATTTGTGGAAATACCCTCTGTATACCACAGCAAAACTAACATAAGATAGAAACAACAGTACCTATTAAAAGTCGAATATTCTATGCCAAAATGAAGACTATCAAGGCTGCTTTACAAACCTAGACTTAGGTCTGTCTCTGGTCTATCTTGGGCCAAGTAAGAGAATATTCTATAATTCCAGGGTTTAGATAATTAGATGGACAAGCCAAGAGCCACAGCAGACAGTAGCAGCTGTATTGTGTAACTTGAGATGTTACAGGATGAAAGATGAAAAAAACAATTGAAGGAACTCAGGAGAAGACTTAGTGAGAATTTAAACCAAACGGTAGAATTCTGTACAGCACGCCAGAGGAAGTGAGTTTGATTCAGCTTGTCACCACTCACTCAGAGTCAACATGCCACACAGTACTCTGGCCACAGAAATGCTTTTACTGGCAAAGAAAGAAAATGTATGTAACAAGGTGCAACGTATATTGCTCATATCCATTAAAGACAGTGAAACTATCACATTAGCTGCTGACTAAAAACTTCCCAATTTGTAATTGGCTTAGACTGAAGCGACACAAGGGTTGTCAGTCTGGTGCCATGTATGTAGGAGTGCTTCAAGGCACAGACTGAGTTTACAGGATATGAGGCAGTAAGCAGTTGGGTATCAGAAAACAGAATTAGGACAGGAGCTCTAATCTGTTATAAATATAAATTGTTTGGCTCTTTTCCAGGGCTTTTTAGACATGAATTTGCTTTCTGAGTTCAGTTCCCATAACCTTCCTGTCCTCTCAGGCAAGTTGCAGAGCTAAATGCTGACCTTCATTTATTCCTTAGTAAATTCCTATTTCTCCATCTGTAAAAAGAGGAAGAACTTCCCTCACACCTTGCATTTTGCCTGTTTGTCACAGAAACAGACATGTACTGTGCACCTGTCAGTGAAATTTTAGCTGGTGTCTCTATTTGCTAATACAATACAGGCAATGGATCAGTACCCACAGCAGATTTGAGCAAGTTCAAAGTGCAGTCCCAAATTCCAAACACTGTGACAGCAAGAGAGCCGTGTAGGACCGGCACATGTGCAGTAATTCAGAAATGAGATTGACCAGAAGGATTTACCCACACAAATAAAAGTTCAGGAGTTTAACTCTGCAAGTGATCAACCAGTAAAATAAACTTTCAAAAGAAGTGGTGGGATTTCTCTATTTCTTGATATTTTTTAAATAAGTCTGCAGTTATATTTCTGGATGTCTGTGTTAATCAAACACAACTTTTTGTCTTCCAAGCAGAAACAGGCTAGATAAATTCTACATTCCATTTATTTTAAAAAATCAAATTAATTCCGTTAAAGTGGTAAACCTTTCAAGTTACTCAGGTCTAAACAGGAGAGAAAAAGCATAATGGAGATGTGGAATGAAGAACATATGAGGAACATTCATACATGAACCTGCAAAAGACCAAGCAAAAATTTGCTTCAGACTAATAGCAACTTAGTGTCTCTATTTCCAAAGGGCACCATTTTAATAATAGAAGCAAAGGGAGACCAGATTTGTACAAAGTAATGCAATCTCCTTCTCAGGGTCTGTGTGCTCCTCATTCTCCTTAAATATGTAACAAAGTGCATTTGCAAAGACACCTTTCAGTTTGAGTTGAGACTATAAAGAATTTAGAGATTAAAATGTATGTTTTTCTGAAAGCAAGTAACCTGAATTCAACAATGTGCCTGAGTAGAATATAAACCTATTCTTCTTTTTTTTTTAATGTTGAATCCTTCAAATTTCACTGAAGAAAACACCCTAGAAGTACTATCTAAAAAAATCTTTACTGTTCAGCCATATTTATTAGGGGGGAGGAACATATATGAGTAAATTTTGGAATAATATATCTGAAACAGATATTTTAATCTTGAAAGTTCTGCTGACTGAGAGGAAAGGTGACTACATTTCAATATCAAAACTGGGACACTTTTGCATTGACGTATTTTAAGATTATGAAGTGTTTCTGTGAAAGGGAAAGGTTCTTCTTGTAAAAAATTAGTATATTGTTACACACTGGAAAGCCTTAGATGTAGCAGTGATGTACACCTCTTTTTCTAAATAAGTATTTCCAATAGTTGAATGTCTTATCTGCACTTTTCTCTCGGCGTTGAAAATCCCTATTAACATTTACTCTCTGAAAAGAACAACTTCATGAGGACTAGGCTTATTTGCTTTTTCTCTTGCTTCCAAATGTTAATCATCTCACCAGAAACCCAGTGCACATGTTTATTTCATTTGTGATAAAGACAGAACACTGTCTTGGGGAAAAATGATGTAGCCACTTACCTTGAAAAACTTGATGTGAGAAGATGAGGTGTAAAAGATATTCCTGCACAGTGAGAGAACATCATACAGAATCTGGGCTTGCACAAACATAAAAATTCAGAGCATGTGAGCATCTTATATACGCTGAATTGCCCCATAATTGGTACAAGTAAGAATGGTGCTACTAATTTGGCCTGCATGATCTCAGTTTGAAGGCTAGCAGAATCTGATACGTAAAATAATTTTTCTTTCTGAGAATGTCAGAAGGAAAGATGTAGAGAGAAATGGGTTATCATGTATTAGTGCATTCCCAAGTTCTTAGTTTAAAGTAATTTTCCCTGTGTTGTTTCTGTGAAAGACTGTAATCAGTTGGTTGGTTGGTTGGTTGGTTGGTTGTCAAGATCTTTACTTGAGAACAGAAAATTATAAAATGTTCTCTTTTGAAATAATTCAAGTTTGAAAAATTCTAGTTGAATAATTTCTTCTCAAACAGTAATGCCTGTGCTCCATTTATGAATGGCTCTGTGCCCAGCTGATTTGTGCTTATTTGTGGCATTTCTTAGTGGTGTTAGCCAGGCAAAGATTCTTCATGCAAGGACCTCATGAGTAGCAAAAAATTATAAAGCTTTGAGGAAAGTGTCTTTATTCCAGTACTTTCCAGAAGGTGCTTGAGAGAAGCTGAGATGGAAAGTTAAAAAATAGTAGCAGATCTCTCTCTTTCTGGAGTGAGACTTGAAGGATTGCTGAGCGCTCTGGGGATGAAACCAGGTTCTAGGTAACTGGAATTAGGGACCAGGATACAAAGCTAATGGCTGAGTGCTAGGATGAGAGCTTGATTTCCCCTCTTTTCCATAGCACTTTCTTTTAAGGAACAGGCTCTTCAAGGACCAACTGCTCTGTCTCACAGTCCCCTTGGAGGTGAATAGTTTTCAGGAGTGGGCATTACTTTGTAGATCTTTGTTTGGAAGCAATAGAATGAGGAAGGTCTGCTACCTGAGCCTGGCTTCAATCTTTGGGGCTGGGCACAGACCTGAACACGAAATATTTAAGTAGTGCCTGAAGGAGCCATCAACTACATCAGGCTGAGAGAGCTGGTTTGTGCATGTTCTAAGCTATGTATCAAGTTTTGTTCTGATGCTTTGATAGTGATGTTTAAGAAGCTACATCTGCAGTTTCTAAATTGTGATGAGTCTGAAATTGGTAACTTGGCAAAAAACTGAAGGATAGTGCTTTCTGAGGGAGAGTCAGTATTGCCTCCTTGCTAAAACCAGCTCTACAGAATAAATTATCTCTACTAGTGTGTCCTAGGGGCCATTGGAAATCACCACAAATTTCTTTGGGGCTAGTTATACTGAACTGAATTCTGGAATAGTGAAAAATATACAGAAAAAACACCATAAAATATCTTTCGTGAGTTACTTGTCGCAGTACTTCATGGTCTTGTATTTTAGTTCTTGCAGATTGCTGTTCTGTAGGAGCATTTCAGATTACTGCAAAGTACCATTCTGCCATGAGGTCAGAGCAACCAAAATGACCTATTTCTGCAGTGTTTCAGAAGTGTTTTGTCGTGTTGTTATTTCCTACCTGCAGGTAGAAGAAGATGACACGCTGAGAATGTTGGGGCTGTTCAGCTTGGCGCAGAGCAGGTTCTGTGGAGACCTCATGGGAGCCTTCCAGTATCTGAAGTGGGCCTGCAAGGAAGCCAGAGAGGGACTCTTCAACAGGAACTACAGTGACAGGGCAAGGAATAATGGGTGCAAACTGAAAGAGCAGAAATTAGGTTAGATATGTGGAAGAAATGCTTTATTGTGGGGGCAGTGAGACACTGGCACAGGTTGCCCAGAGAATGCCCATCCCTGGATGTATTCAAAGCCAAGTTGGATGGGCTCTGACCATCCTGTTCTAGTGGGAGGTGTCCCTGCCCATGGCAGTGTTGTTGGAACTAATTGATCTACAAGGTCTCTTCCAACTCAAGCCATTCTTTGATTCTATGACCCAAGAGAAATAGAAAGAAACAAAATGTAACAGCAGAGTGAGAGGAGTTACAGGCATCATGCCATGGAGGTTAGTGCAGGGAATGTGTTGCAAAATGGGGATATTGTGTTGTGCAAATAGGTCTGTCAGGGAAGTACCTTCATACCCAATTAACATGGCAAGAACATAATGAGGAAAAAACTCCCCAGACAGTCCTGCTAATAAGTCTTATCTTTGATCTTAAAGAGCTTAAAGCAGTTTACTTTCCATGCCTGTGTAAGCCATTTGTAATAGTAAATCAGAAGTGCATGCTCTACATCCTGTTACCTTCAGATCTGCCTCAATAGCCACAAGCTGTGTAATGCCAGGAGACATGCGTCTATCTTAAAGAAAAATAAAAAGCCCTGAAGGTCCTTTTGATCTAAATTGAATCTCATTCAAATCTATACAAACCCTTATGTCTGTGGCACATAACAGATGCCTCATGGCCTCGTTCCATTGCATTCACTCCGATGTCCTGTGGTTTCCTTGTCATTTTTTGCAATCAAGTCACATGAAATATATTGCTGCCTACCTTGTTCTGATAACCTCGATAGCACATTTTCCTGTTGCACAAACATCTTTTTCAGGGTGATTTTATCTAAAAGTCTGAACCTAGCAGAAAGGGAACAGAATGTGAGGGTTTTTTAAACATCCTACTACACCACACTGAGAGTTTGTTCTAAGTGCCGCATCCTAAACTTAAGTGTTGGGATCAAAGTGAGGTAAAGGAATGAAATAAGGAACTGGACTGTATCCTCTTACAGCTCTGACACCTTCAGTATCCTCCCAAAGATGTGGGTTACTGCAATTTTAATTAGAGTAGTTAATTTATTCTCCTTATGCTTCCACTTGAGAAAATTTCTAGTAATTCCATGATGGGTGGCTTGGACCTAGGCTCCCAGCCTCCATGTTAATTTTCAGTCTGTTCTTCTTGCACGGGAAGAGCGCTGGTGGCTGGAACACATGTGCTTTGTGGCTATGGGCAACATGAAAATGACTGGCTCAAACTCTTTCGTTCAAGAACTGGAGGTCATTCTGGGGCACAGCTGGCAGAGGCAGCAAAGCCAGTTAGAGGCACTTTCCTGCTGTCAGTTTGGCTGTTGCCAGTACAGAAAGGTCACCTAGCCCCTGGCAGTGGTGACTGCACCATTTTTCGCTTCTCCCAGTTAAAAAATATGACCGTTGGCTGCAGCTAGAAGGCAATATCCACTGGCTGTCCATGATAGGAACAGAATGAGTTGAGACAGAAACATCTCTATCATACAACTGCAGATAGCATTGATGTCACTGAAATAGTGACACAGTTTGTGTGATTCTTGAATTACCTGAGCTGAAACTGGCAATGTGTGTGCCAGTAAAGCCTGTTTCGAATTTGGTTTGCAGTGATCTGAGCACATGCTCCCTCCCCCACTCTAAAACTAGATTGAAACTGTCACCTGATAAAATCAAATTATGAGCCTTCCTGAGAAGAGAGCTTAGACCAAGACTTCCTCAGGTCTCACTTCATATAAAGACTTGAATAAATAAATAAATAAATCCATATGAATCCAAGGCAGCGCACCCACTAGAGCAGCTTTTCCCCTGTTTCAGCTTTCTGGGTTGAAAGCAAAATGAAGATCCTGCCCTTAAACCTTTCACTCATTTTGAGGCAGAAGCTGTCTGCTGTCAATAAACAAAACAGCTTTCTAGAACCTGGGGGAATGGGGTGAGCTATGTCTTACATCATCTTCCTCCCTGGTGTGTCACCAGTGAGTGGAAGGCACAATCCTGCTCCCTAGGCAAGAGCACACCTGGAGCTCTGTGTGGATTGCTGTGGGCCAGACTCCAGTGAGGTCAAGCTGTGGTGCTGCTGAGAGCCAGATGCTGGGTGGTGTGGGAGCCTGGCCAGCAACTTGCCTCACTCTTCCTTTGGTCATATTGAGGCTGGGGTTTGTGTGTCCTAAACAGCACACTACCTTCGGTGACCGAAACTCCAAGTGCACATGTGGGAGCAGAAACTAATTGCCATTGAAAATAGCAATGGAGAGACACAGATAGAGCTGAACTAAATCTCTCAGCTGTGAGTAGGAGCACGTTCTAGGTCCAGACTGCTCTTAAGCACCCAGCTGAACTCCTTCAGATAGGAGCCCTGAAACCAGCCTGTAACCATTGCCAGTAACACTTATCAGCAGGACTGGACCTCCTTTGCTGTTGTGGGCCCCATTTTCTGCCACTGCCTTAGAGCTACCAGGTCTTAAACATCCTTTAAAAAGTCCTTTCCAAAGGAAATAGAAAAGAAAAGAAAAGAAAAGAAAAGAAAAGAAAAGAAAAGAAAAGAAAAGAAAAGAAAAGAAAAGAAAAGAAAAGAAAAGAAAAGAAAAGAAAAGAAAAGAAAAGAAAAGAAAAGAAAAGAAAAGAAAAGAAAAGAAAAGAAAAGAAAAGAAAAGAAAAGAAAAGAAAAGAAAAGAAAAGAAAAGAAAAGAAAAGAAAAGAAAAGAAAAGAAAAGAAAAGAAAAGAAAAGAAAAGAAAAGAAAAGAAAAGAAAAGAAAAGAAAGAAAAAAGAGGGAGAGAAAATAAGAAGGAAGGGCCCTCTTTTCCATAGGAGGCTATATGAATGTGCTGGAAATAAAAGAACTTTGAAAAAGGTTGGTAACAGATGTAGGCCAGTGACATTTTCTTAGCAGATGGAGTTATTAGAGTGCTTGAGAACAAGGTGCCAAGTAAAAGATTACCAGGGTAGACTGTTGTTTCTTTTTACTTTCAAGAAGTAAAAAAAAAAAAACAACTAGAAATGGGGACAGGGTTTGCATAGACAAAACTGCTACAGCTGTAAAACGAGTAGAGTAAATAAAGAAGAGAGACTCTGAGCTGGGTTAGACCGTTGTGAGACAGGTTAATTTTGCTTTACTGATATTGTGTTGTTGCAATGGTAGATAGGGAGTGAAGCTTGCAAGCAACTAGCAAGTAGTTGAGGTGGGATGCTAACTTCAGCAGCTGGATGGAAGTCTCAGAGCTGTGTGATGTTTGGATAGAGATGTTTTCAGAAGACAATATGAGCAATGTGAGCTGTTTCTCTACTGTGTGCAGCAAAGCCTATGCTGGAGTTTGCCTGTAAATTCTGAGCTCAGGTTTTACAATCCCATCAGTTAAATCCTTGAAATTTTCACATTCGTGGGAAGAGGATTTAGTGGTAATAAACTATCCCTACAGCTGGAACAACACCTCTGAAGAAACTGCTTTTTAGATCTCCTGAGGGAGGCAAAAAATGGGCATAGTTTATGCTGCTCTGCTATTATTCATCCCTTCAGGAATTATTGTTCCACATGAGCAAAGGTAGGACAAGTAGGCTAAATTGCCTGAGGTACTGCTGAGCAGTGAACAGATGGTTGGAAAAAAATGTATAACCGTGCTTTTTTTTTTCCTAAGGGTGGTAAACTAGCCCTTATTTAAAGTAGTTTTGCTGAGGGGCTGTTCATGAATTCCTCTTCACCACAGGGATTCACAAAACATCCTTCTGGTGCATATTCATGGACATTGTAGTGCATGTGACATGTGGGAGACTTTCTATACCTGGGTTGAGCTGTTTACCTCTTCAAGAAAAGAACAAGTACTGTTTATTCTTTATGTAGGGCAATTCGCATTAAGTTCCTGTGAGTTATGCTGACACAAATAAGGGCAAATAGGGCCATTGTAACATTCTTTCTTGGTAAAGTAATAATCAAGCTAAACCCTAGGTTATCAGAAAGCCTTTGGATTTTGAATAAAAATAGTTATTCATGTGGTGAAAGTTGTGGAAACCCTTCCATGTGCCAGAACTATTGCCCAACATGTCCATCAGTGGGTTCCTGACTCACCGTAATGAGGGTGACATGTGTGGGGCACGTATCTGACATCCTGTCTCACTAAATTGTACCATTTCTGAGAAAGAGCCCATTGTTCTGACACCATTCTAGAAACTCTGCTTTTGCCCAAGCAACATGCTGGCAATACCGTACCATTCCTCCCTCTGTAAAGGACCAAGATAGTGAAGTTTTTTCATAATCACAAAAACCCCTGTGGCGATCGGCTTTAGAGCCTTCAAATCCCACATCCTGTGGGGGGGTAGAGAGGGAGGGAAGGATGGAGGGGGTTGCCTTTTTTCATAGCAAAGAATTTGATCAATGAACCAAAGGCCCAGAGGCTTTGTGCACACCAGATTGCCTTCCCCAGTGTAGACTGCTCAAGTCTACATTGTCTTTACCCTCATGAAACTGAAATAACCCCAGGAACTGTTAAAACAGGGCGCTATGAGAATACAGCTCACCAACTTTATTCATGTAAATCTTATACCAAAGGTTGGCAGACATCAATCATCCTCAAATTTGTAATGTTCTTCCCATGCTGGAATTATTGGGGAAAAAAAAAAAGAAAAGAAAAAAAAAAGAGAGATAAACATCTCCCTGTCTTCTCATAGACCTAGGATTTTAAACAATGAATTTTTCTGACTTTTTCAGGTCTTTCACTTAAGCATAAAACAGAAATAATTGTTTGTATGTCATTCAGAACAGACTGATGATAATTCATGTATGCCTGTGTGTGTATATATAGGCAAAATATTACATGATATACAGAGAGTATTTATTTATATATAATATAAAATACTGATTATATTTTTTTTCCTTATCATCTGTAACTCCAGTACACATGAGTGGCATTCACACTGAAGTTTTCAGCCATCATTCAACCCAGTTCTCAGAAGCCAAAACCACATATATGTCTAAGAAGTCTGTAGAACACCAATAATGTCTACAACTAGGACAGCTCAAAGGCCACTCTGGGCTGGCTGCATCCCTCTCACTCAGGCAAAGACAAGGGTATAGCAACAGTCATGGCTGTGGCTGCCTATCTGGTGTTATCCACTAGCTTTTCTCACTGAGGAAATCTTTCACGTGCTAGAGATCCACTGATGAAAACATTGTGGGAGCACATGAGAGTGCCACACATTAAAAAAACAGGATCTTTATTACTTTGGAAGAAAACCATCTCAATATTGATCTGCACAGGGTTTAGAAATTATATGGTTTTACTGTGCATGGACTTTTTAACAGATTACCCTAATTCCTCATTTTTATAATTGTGCACCATGAGATTTCTTGTTGACATAAGAGACATAGACATGGCTGCAGAACATAGATTGTTGACTGTTTTATCCTAAGTTCACTATGAACTTTCTCTTTTTATGTGAGAATATTACACAGCATAGAGTCCATAATGCCTTACCCCCACTTTTCACTGCTCAGGTTTTTACCACAAGGATACTGGGTCCTGAATGGGGGCTTCTCCCCTGTGCTTCTTCCAGGAGGGCACCTGTGCCCTGAGAGACTCCTTGTTCTCATTGTCTGTGTCCAAGGAGGGGACCCAAAGGTGAAAAACACATGCTGCAGGATGCAGGGAAATAGCTAGAATAGGAAAACCCATCACATATAAGCCTGAATATAATTATGGGAGACCCAAATACATCTTGGGCCCCAGAATATATTAGAGTACTCTGAACCCACCTGTCATTGCAGGGGGAAGGGTCTGTCATAATTTCTTATGATGGGGACCTTGCCATGACAGCAGTGCTTCCACTGCTACAATGATCACTCATATCTCAGGAGTCAGATAACAAAGTTATCTTGCTCAGTTTTCAGCTCAGTTTGGAACTGGGATTAGGGATGTCCATGACCCAGAAGAGGAAAGGAGTGTCAAGCCCATGGGGCACAGTATTTCTAGGTAGACCCTGTTCCCCTGCCAGCTGTGCTGCACTAGCCAGATTCAGAGCTTGATTCCTGCTTTGCCTTCTGTTTGTTCCAGTTTCAGACATCTATAGGGGTCACTGAAGTCCTTAATCATGCAGCCTGAATTCTTGCTAAGGAATTCCTTCCCAGCAGCAGCGGTACTCTGAGTTGCCAGTATCTGAGGGTAAAGTACTGAGCTGTGAAACTGGAAAGTGGAATTGGATGTGGTTAATTTGGGATCTTCTGAATTCCCAAGGGAAGCTCACAGACAGCTCTTAGCTGATGTGAAATGGAAGTGACTTTTCTGTTCTGCACTGTCTGCGCCTGAAGTAAGTGGACTTCAGTTGCCCAGATACATCCACCACAGTTTGTGCTTTGTGGTAAACAGGTTTTGACATGCAGTTGTTTGTAGTCAAAAGGCAAATGCTGACATCAAAGCTGAATGTTGGTGCCCTATCAGCTCACACTCACTGTGGCTTCACAGTATACACAGAGGCAGCGGCTGAGGTGACACTTCCATGGCTGTTGGCTCCAAGCCAAGTGAGCATTACCCATTTATAGCTGGGCTACCTTGGGCCAGGTGGAGTTCAGAAGATGTGTGTAGATGGGGAAGACTTTTGTGATTTTATTCTATTTACATTATGTGTACCAGAAGGCCTGAAAGGAGGGGTCGGGGTCTTGCTATACTTGCACAGTATAACACTCCTCAACTGAGGAACCTCCAAATTAAAGGCAGGAGATAAATCTGAAGGCACAGGAGAGGAAGAATGAAACAGAACAGTAGAGAGATCAAAATGATTTGCGAGAAGTATCATTTAGCTCCTTTGATTTTTTCCTTAGGAAAAAAAAGAGAATCTATATTTGTTTGGCAATGTGATGGGCTTATCAGGAAGTGTGCAAGTGTGCATCAATTCTATGCTCCTCAGAAACACTTCTGCATATTTGATAGATTGAATTATTTTATCATCAACATCGCAATGTGCTTAGATAACATACAACTTTCAAAAAGAGATTTAGTTTGTAGGGGTCTTGGTTCCTGGAAGCTGTGTGGTTAATCATTCACTTAAATCCTGCTATTTTTATCTTGGTAATACTGAAGTTAGTATTCTCAAAATACAACCAATCTTGATAAAAGATTCTCACTGTTGCTTTACTGAAGATAAGCGTTGCTGAAGTTGCTGATTTTGGTCCTTGGCCATCACGAGAAGCTGTCTGGTTTTGCTGAGAAGGCAGGGTGCTAGTAGCAGCATATGCTTGCTTTGAATACAATCAGGGAGAGAATACCATCTCCTAACAGATCTGCTTACTCTGTGCCTTTAGGGTTGTACATGTGTAGTTTCATTATGAAAATATTTCACTTATTTCATGTAGCCCCACAGAGAGAGGCACACTGAGAAATGCTTTTTTGGCTGACCTCACCAGCTGAACTTCCAAACAAGGACTTGATTGTCCACCTGTGAACTCACATTGCTCGTATTTTCTTCTATGGTTATTTGCAAACATCATTATCTGTGATGTTTTGCAGTGCTGCATGAATACCCTAAACATTGCCCCATACATGTTCAGTGGACTCTCCTGGAATTACCAACAGGTGCAGGTGTCAGCAGAATTGTGCTGTAAGCCCAGATCCACATGTGCAAAATCACAGACCAGCTGCTTTTCATGTTCTTTGCATTGGTTCTCAACCCTCTTTGTTGTACACAAGGCAACTATAGAAGCCTGTGTTGAGAAAGAGGCTGGCATCAAGAGACTGTTTTCTGGCATCTTCAGCTAGGTTATTTACTGTGCTGAAGACCCTTGCTGGCAGTCAGAGAAATCTGTGGAAAGTTGTAGTCCTGAAAAAACCTGAAGACTCCGAAAAAAGTTGAAGAAAGCTAGTTCCTGATTGTTCAGCCCTTACACAGGACTCCACAGAGCTGCCTGGAAGGGAAATTCCTAGGGACCTCTAACAGGGGGGGAGGGAGATATCAGTGAGAGCTTTACTGCAGCAGTGCTGGAACTGGCCTTAAGGGTTGTTAGCAGTTACCACCAGAAAAAAAACAGAGAAAACCGGTTTGACTCTTCATTTATTTGAGTTCATCTTACTTAAGTTACCTCTGCAAATAAAGGGATTGAATTTGGCTTAAATCTTTAAGCAAATCTGATGAAAACCACAGAGCTTTATGGAATTTTTTTGCTACAATACAAGCACATCCTGAAAGTTAAGTGAAATTTGCGTTATTTTTATGTCAAATCAAAAGTAGCCAGATGTGGCAAAAGTATTCACAGTTTGGTTGTATTTTAAGCAAATTTGACCTAAATCTCAACCTTGGTTAAGAAGTCCAGGTTATTTAACTTCTGCATAGTTTGGAGTTTTATTAAATTTTGTCTGTACAATTTGCACTGAAATAAAGCGGCTTTGCAATGCGTTACTTGAACAATACAAGTTATCAACAGGAACAAGTTTGACTCTTAGAATTTTCCTTTCCTCATTTCAAGGGGCCCAGTTCGGTTTGCAGGCATTGAGCAAATCTTTCCTGAAGTTCAGGTAAAGGATAGTCCTCATCTGGCTTGTAGAGCAGGGGTCATCTCTTCCACCCTGTTTCCTGTGTGAGCAGAGTTACGTGCAAAGCCCTTTCTCGTCTTCCTTCCCTTCAGAACTGCAGCACCATGAGCAGAGGTGCCTGCAGGAGAGGAAATGAAGCATTGGTATCACAAGGTCCCAGGTGGGAATTCGGTAACCTAGAGGAGTGGGGTAGCAGAAGGGAAAGAAGGGGAAGAGAACAAGACCCTCCTTCTTCCTCGAACACGTGCCTGAAACCTTGCAGCTCTTTCTGCTAGCCATACCCCACTAATTCCAGGGTCTCTTTCCTGCTTCCCTCACTCACTGAAACCTTACTGCCAGCCTGAATTTTGCCTGTATGAGGGGCAGTAACTGGGATAGCTCTAAACATGTTTGGTAGTTTCCTTACAGCGGTATTAGTCTGTGACACAGGAGACACAGGAAACACTGCTGATGTGTGAGATACCAGACAATGGTGTACAAGATGGTTGCATAAAACCCTCCCTACGTTCTAAACTTTCATAGGTGTTCCTTTGCCCTTGGCAGATATGGGCCACCATCTCTCTGCAGGCACAGAGTGTAGCCAGCATCCAGCTGCAAAATGCCTAATTAGGTGATTTATAATTGTGTCAGTAGCATGTGGCTCACCCAATGCAGGGTATTTTACTGAGCATACGCCTGGTTATCAAATAACCCCCCCCCGTGAGAGGTGATTTAAATGACCCAAAACAGGCTGAAGTTTCAGTGGGGTGAGGGAGAGTATGGAAGAGAGAAACCTGTGTAATCCACTAGTCACTGGCAGTCACCTGGGAAAGGCAAAGCCGTAGCTCTGATTTAAAAATCTGGTTTTGGGACTTTAACCCTGAATTCCTCACCATAAGTTCATTAGCAGTCCTTGGGGTGGTACTGTGAGGGTTCAGCCATTAGAGTGTAGAACATGCTCCATCCCTTCTCCAAATTTGTGACCTGCTGCAGTGAAGTCACTGGTGAAGTGCTATCCCAGGCCCTTGGGATGAGACACCACAGTACTTCAGGTAGCTGTGGCATCCTCCACCCAAGCCAAGCAGCTGTATATCGCATTGGAGGAGCCTGAGTGTTTCAGATCACACAGGACACCAATATCTTACTGGAGAATGAGCCATGTTCTAGTTATATGCCCTATCTATTTTTTAAAAATCCCTTTCTGACATTAAAGCCATTTATCCTGTGACAACATTTGTGAATTGAGCTGCTGGAGTGTGGCTTCAGGGACCTACCATATGTAGGCAAAGAATAGCACTTTTCTGCTACTGGGTTCATAGGACAACATCTCTGAACAACTCGAGGAGCCACAGACACAAGCAGGTCCTTTGTGAATTGCTCAGTTGCACCTAAATGTCTGAAAATTGCCGTTGTGCCCTTGCTCTAGACTCAGATTCTTTATCTGCATTTGGTATCCCCACAGAAAGCAGAGAAAGTGTACCTTAAAAATGACCAAGAAGGGATTCCATGGCCACCACTTCATGATGGGATATTTTGATGAGCCATCAAAGTGATCTGACTGAATGTCTGCATTTAAAAAATCCACTGCATGTGTTTTATTCTGCTACCTAAACTGTAGCAATGTTTCTCTATTTGTTTTTCTTCACAACTCTTGGTTTTTTTTGATGTCTGAACTGAACTGAACTGAACACTTATTGTCACAGAAAGATAAATCAGTCACCATTACCATAACACAGTCCAAGTCTCTGCAAGATGTTTTGGCTAGTTCTAATTACAGGAGAGTTGGGATCTGAGTGCTGAAGGTGTTTGGGTCACTTGGAGACTTTTTTTTTAATAATTGTGCCTAGTGGTAGAATTTTTCTTAAAACATGCAGAGGGCTATTTTTTCACTAAATAAAACATACATTTTTTTCATCTTGACTGAGAAGGTTATTTCTCTTACGCAAAGTATCAGTGGAAAGTATGAATCATAAGCCACTATTCAACATGGGTGGCTGTTTTCTTTAGTATGTCTATATTTTCCAGTAAAGAGCATACCTTTTTCTTTGATCTTGAAAGAGAAAGATAACCAACCTAGTTGGTAGGAAGGAAAAACAGGGCCTGATTCATCTGTGTTGGATTCCTGATGCAGATGAAGCTTCCTTTAGCTTTTGAAGCTGGTGATGGTGCAGTAGGAAATGCTTCATACCACATTGCCTTGACAGTGTGAAAAAGAAATAAGGAAATGTAGAAAAGATGCTCAGCAGCATCTCTTGCACTGCCTTGATGTGGCTCCTTGGCCAGGCCAGACTGCTGCAGACCACTGAGAGTGCCTGTCTGGCTGACAGCACAGCCCTGTCAGGCGCTGAGCAGCTCCTTTACAGATGGAAAACCATGGGAAGAGTGTTTGGGAAGACAGTGTCTACATCCAACCCTCATGCAGAAGAAGCACCAAGCTAGGGACTGTTTTGCTGAATAAATACATTGTGCTTGAAAGAGATCCTTATTCACTGGATGCATGTTTTAATCAAAAAAACCACAGCTTTTTGAGTAAAAACCATGGCTTTTTTTAGAAGCAAAGTACTTTTGGCTCTAAAAGCATGCCTTAAAAAATGCTTATTTTACAGAAGGTCTGTAGGTCATAGAAGTTGCTGTCTAGCTAAGGTTTTGTCAATCAGCTGGGTGGATGTCAGATATTTTTCTGGAAGCTACCTGTCCCCACAGGCAATGTTTATCAACTTCTATTGCAAATGGGGCTGTGTCATGGTCATGAGATATTGCAGCTCCCCAAATAGTAAATCCTTTAATTCAGTTTTTCTTCCCTACACTCCTGAAACCCACACATCCCTCGAACTCAGCTGTGACAATGTCTTTAACTTCTCTTTCATGACCACAATATAACCAGGCAGTGCCTTCTGCCAGGCCCTTCCCCTGAGCTCCCCCTTTCTACACAAGTGAGCTGCTGTGAAGTCCCGCTGCTGTCAGCCAACGTCCTAGAGCACTACCCTGCTGCAGGAGGGGATTTCCTGGTTGGGCTTCTGAAGCACAGGCATTGAGAAGAGCCAGGGAGTGGAATGAGATAGGTTTCCATGGAGCTGTGGTTGTGACTGAACAGCAGAGACACAGCCAGGAGAAGGGACAGAAATGCAGACACTGGTCTGGCTTTCAAGCATGTAGGTAGCAAGAGCTGCTGAGGTATAGCTCAGTTTCATGAGAGCAGCAGAACTAAGCTCTGATTCCCTTGAGAGATCGTGTTTTCCCTTTGTCTCATGGTTCTGGTCCTGCCCAGCTGTGTGGTAGCCCCATAGAAGGGAGCATCTACACAGACAGTTCTGCTGGCACTCAGCCAAGTGCTTAATACAACATCCATTGTTTCACTTGGGCCCAGAATTTTTTTTTTTT
>VXBQ01014494.1:1296139-1316946 GCA_013400175.1 Phainopepla nitens
TTTTTGGTTGGGCAGGGTTTGGTTTGTTGTTCTGGGTTGAGGTTTCTTTGGAGAGCTGTTATTTTTCAAAGGGAGAATTATATAACTCAATAGACAAAAACAAGTACCTTACATTTTGTGGAGGAAAGTAGCCAGCTAAAGGAGCGAGAATCACAGTTTTGAGCTTCTTCCTCTACTGTTTGGCCTCAGGAGCCTGAAAAGCCTATGCAGTGCTCTCATACTCGATAGATTGTGTTGAAACTGCCACCCTTGGAAGGCAATATGCTCCCTCCTGCTTTCATCAGCTGGAGCTAATGTAATTTCCACTTTTCTCAGTGTTTCAGAGATTTTTCCAGACGAACCCTCGGGCAGCAAACGAGCCTTTCTTCTCATCAGGTGGAAAGGGAATTCCCCCTTGCAAGTCTTTGCATGATCCAGGTGTTAAATCCTGGCCTCAATTTTGAAAGATGCAATACAGTATATAAGCTGCAGTGAAACTTGTTGCTGCAGTGCATTGAGACAGAGGGTGAAATATCATTGATGATGGATTTGCCAACAGTGCACTAAAAACCGGGAGGAGTGTTGCAGGATTTAATACGTGGAGGATGATCAATATTTCAAAGTTGTTGTTTGCAGTTTTTAAAAATGATTATGCTTGATGTGTGCAGCAGCTAAATCTTTCTTGTGGGTAATCAGAGCTGATTTATCTCTTTTTAAAAATTGATCTCAAGCCATACAAGATCTTATTACTCCCAAGAGGAATTAAAGAGCTCAGGCATACTCATTTAGATGAAGCTCACCCCCTGACCTCTCTTATTCATATCTCCAGTTCATACCTGTCCAGTTCATTTTGCCAGAAAGGCTGTTTAATCCTTCCTATTCCTCCCTCTTCTCCAAGCAACCCCACTCACTGAATTTAACTCCTAATCACAGAACATAAATACAAACTTTCATCTCTCAAGGAAATGGGAGATTTTTATCTCAGTGAGTAGACTGCTATAACCATGATGGACTGGACAACTTGAGGGACTTGGAGTGTCTCATTGCAGCTAAAGTCAAACACAGGCAGAGACTTAGATCCAGCCCCTCAGTAAATCTTGTATGGGCAGAAGTCCCTACTGACCTCATGGATTTATTTTTAACAAAATATTTTCAAATATGTGTAATTCTTTTTTCTGTATTTTTCTTCATGGCAACTTATAAATTCATATGTATAGGGAACTTCCCACATTATAAAACACTTTATGAATAATGGTGTGTGATATCTTCAGTACCAATCCTCATTTTGATTCATTTGTTTGCTTTACTCAAGTTTGGGAGCCTCTTTTCCCCAGCCTTAAACTTCTTAAAGCCTGTAAGAAATATGAGAGAATTTAGAATTATTTGAACTTTGAAGTCAATGAAATACCTGTACTAAGGAAAAATGGATCTAGGATAGTGTCATTTCATTCTCTATCCTATATATTAGATATGAAATTGCAGCGGAAAAGCTAATCATTAAACTCCAAGAGCATTCATACTTGGATTCATAATTCCGCTTGGGAAGATAAACTTGCAAAATACATATCAAGGTTTGCATTTCAAGCCATCTCAAGATATGCAGGTATTCAAATTATCATATATTTATCATTTATCCTTCCTCTAGAAATAGTCTTTTCGCAAAACTGCAAGTTTCCAGAAGAGATTTTAGTTTTTGAACTGATGATCTGTTAGAATATCAGGCTTTATGTTTAGTCTTACTGACTGTTAATTTTTTTCTTTTATTTTAATCCTTTCTGGACACACAGTCTATAGACTTGGTTCATGTTATTTTTACATAGTTTTTCCTTTTTTTTTCTCATTCTGTCGTCCTTTGTCTTCTTCCAGCTCTTTTTGATTTGGAGGTATTGGAAAATGGCAGAAAGAAATTGAAAACTGTCCCAGAATAACATGGGACATTACAAGCATACTGCATAAGGGATTCAAGGAAAGGAAGAAGATATAAGACAATGTGAAAAAAACACTTTCTCATGAAAGTAATAGGAAATGAACACATGCAAACAATGTCATTGCCTCACTGCCTAGAAAGAGGTCCAAATCTTTGGTTTTCAGTTTTTAAATATTTTTTTTGCTAAGTCCTTTTCCTGTTTCCCACTAAAATGCTATACAGGGATAAATTGCCCTGCACTCTCTCCCCATTGTGCTGTGGATTCTACTGAGGTTAATTCTTTCACATGACATGCATGCATGCATGCATGCACATTCTTATGGACACACATGGCATAATAAAAAAATGTTTTATTAAGAATAAAATATCTTTTTCCAAAAAGAAAGGAGCAATGAAACCTGAGACTTCCACAAGTTTTGTTATAATGAATATAAATCATTTGTCTCTCCAGTGCAGGATGTATGTATTTTGAACTGCTTTGTTCAGACTTCCATCATTTGTTGTTTATTCAGCAGCATTCCAAGACAAATTTCATGTTTTTCCTTTTTTCAGAAACTCTTTATTTCTTGAATTTCCTTCTCAGTCTGGTGAAAGGTTCCAGGAGATAGGTCTCTCCACTCTTACACAGTATCTTGCATCCAGTTCTTCTCATAGGTAGTAGATGCTAGCTATTTTTTACCAATAATTTCCAAACACAATAATTTCATCAATATATTTTTTAAAATAATGAAATCAGTGTATTTACGGATGTAGAGAGGCGAGATTAGTTTGCTGGGGAGGTCAAGTAATTTGTCAAAGAATGATGGGAGAAAATGTAATGTGACCCAGTACACCAGGGTTTCCCTCTCCATCTCTGCCTAGGAGCTGGTCACTTGAGCAGGGCTGTGTAATCGGCAGTCCCTGCCTCATTTGATGCTTTACTCATTTTCTTTTGTTTAATGTCACAGTTAGCAGTTTGCACCTTCTCTCTGCAATACTTCTGTGTATCCAGGTGTTAGTTGGGGAAAACCCTGTTCATGAAGTACCAGCTTATTTCCTCCTTGTCCCTATTTGCCCTGTCAAATTGGAAACCAGCCTTCTGTTTGCCAGGCAAGCAGCCTGTGTATCTCTCTCAATAGTATCCTCTGAGCAATATTTGGGGTTTTCTAATGTATTACAGAGAGGCTCAGAATCAATGTGCCACTCTGGTTCCAGCAGCCCAAAGGTGTCTAGCAAGATATGCAGGCTGGATTCACAGCTGGTCGTTTATGGTCAGAGTTTTGATGGATTTCACATGGAGCATGAAGAATTGATCATTTCATTCATACTGAAGGCTCTGAGCAATTTGAGGCAGGTCAAGTAACCCCTGAATCCTCTGGGGAAGTTGTAAAGGTTTCATGTGAAACCACAAGAGAAAGATAATCACAATGCAGAGTCTGTGAATATACTTGCCATAGGGACCGTGTTGTGTTTGTGCTGCAAGACACGAATAGGAGAGGTCGTGCCTCCTAGTTTAGGGACAGATCTTGTAGGTTTGTACTCACCTAAGGAGCAATTGCAGTTCCAATATATCCATCTTTTAATATCTTTTACTAATCTCTGTTAGTAAAAGCATTCAGGATTTAGTTAAATATGAGGAGCCCCAAGGTGTGAATGGCAAAGATATATTGATAGCGCAGATATGAAAAATGTAGGTGCACCTAACTGAGGCAGTATGTCTCTGAGAAGTCTCTGCTGTACTCCCTCAGGTTTTGTTCCCCTGCTAAACTAACCATAACTAAAGGGTATGTGCAATGCAGGGCAGTATGGCTGTACCACAAGGATTGGCTTTGGAGGTAGTCTGATTTTTTGTTCCTGGTGGAAAGTTCATCATAAAGGAGACTAGAAAATAAAAGTTCTCTCTGTAGCAGCACTACAGAAATCTTACATTTTCTTCAACTAAAAGCTGACATCTTTAACATGTTGTTATCATTCCATGTCCAAGTCAGTGGATCAGGCAGGGTGCCTGTTCACAAACAAGGCTAGAGCAAAACACAGCTCAGAACAGTACAGTGGGTGTCACATGACTGAGCACAGGGCCATCATGAGAGCTCAGGGACACTGGGAAAGGTGGGGAAATGCTGATTTCCAGTGTCCAAGTTCAAGTAGCTGGAAAACTCGGCTTCCAAAATTTCCATGCCATGAGCAACTTATACCTAGAATAGAAATGGAGAATCAGTTATGTGCAGCACCCATATGTCTGAATAAGTCCAAATTCTGCTTCTGTTCTGTTTCCAAAACTGCTTGTGTAGTAGCTTCTGTAGGGCTTAAGTAGTTAGGAAGTTCCTTATTCTCCACAGAATATTTGCCCTTAGCCAGTAACACTCATAAATCTAGCAAATCACTTCCTTACAGAAATTTTGGGTACCATGCATCATCTCAAGAATCTGAACAGAAGAGTTTTGCATCTCTTCCTCATGTATAAGATCATTACTTCGCACAGACATGAAGCAGTGGCATTTCTAGGAACCAGCCCACTGTTATGATTCAAAAGGTTTCCAGAGATTTTGCTTTTAGTTTTGTCTTCCTGCAACGTGGCAGCATGAACTCCGTTAACAAGCTATTGTAACAATCCCACCCAGTCACCACTCACACACCCAGAATCAATGGCAGACACAGCAAGCACTTCTTCTCCTCCCAGAGAATGCCTTGCAACAGACACAAGCAGAGGTACAACTGGGCTTAAAACAAACCTCAGATTCTTGGTTTTTTAGCTGCGTTCACTGCTGCCATGGGCATGTATTCACTGTTGTACTCATGGGAGTTGGATTCACACTTCTGATTCTGCCAATAGAGAGAAAATGCCATTAATTTAATTTGTGGTCGCTTACCTTTGCCACTCCTGCCTTTGTTCGTTAAGCAGGGCAGTTCCTCTTTTTTCAGTGGAAACATTAAGGTCAGAATAGACATGTCAAACTCACATAAAAAACTTGGAATAAAACAAATGGAAAATTAAAAACACACATTGACCAAAAGAATAGCTAATGTCCTTGGTCTTTCTTCTTTCCTGAATCAAATCTAAGTGGTTTTGCAGAATAGTGCTGGAATTGCTACACTGATGATTGTTTCCCCTTTTAAAAGAAAACAACCAGGTGAACTGCTTACCAAAGTAATTTTGCTGACCTGTGAAGCACTTCTCCTCTTTCCTGTGGTTCTAAGCCTTTAAATCAATAAACAATTCTGTCTTAGAAAAATTAAATCTGAGCTACTGTCATCAATGACTTGAATTCCAGTGGTAAATTAACATCTCAGTCTTTTTGTCAAAAAGCACAGCACATGCTGAGTGAGTGTGTGCCTATCCCACTCCCTAAATGTCATTAAATCAAGTTCCCTATCCATGACCTTTGGAAGAAGGGTTCTGCATAATGTCATATATTTGCTTACCTTGTTTCTTAAGCAACAGGCCACAACAAAGCAGACACAGAAAATGGCAAAAATGATCAGGCCAATAATTATCCATGACACAAGTCCAAGTGAAAAGCAGTCCTCCTTATCTGAAGATGGGGAGGCAAAAAAAAAAAAGTCATTATTGATAATTTTCATTTTTGCCTTCTACAGATAACTTCAATTCTTTTCCCCCTTTATATTAATAAATTAGCAAAAGTGAACTCTGAAGAAGGATTTTGCTGAGATGAGTTGCCGACTTAGAAAATTGTACTCAGTAGGAAGCAGAAGATGGCATTTTTTCACAAAGAGAGGGGAAACTGTTGGTACACAGTACTGAAAGTGTAAACTGAAAAGAAACCAAGCCAGGCTTGAGAGCATGCTGAGAAAGAAAAGAAAAAAAACGGAAAAATCCCAACCTCCAACATGGTGTTTCAGATCTGAACAAGGTTTAAGCTTATATGCAGTAAGTACGACAGGTGATTTAAAGGGCAGCCTACTCATAAGAAGGATAGGCTTTGGCAGTCATGTTTGGATAGGGAGGCAAGCTGAGGTACTCAAGATTGCCCTTGCCGGGATCTGGGAGAAAATATGACAAGGTGTGAAACATTTAGAAAAAGCTCTGAGCATCTGGCTATCCATACAAGTGGAAATGGACACCGCAGACAAAACCAAATGTCACAGCTTGATTCTAAGAAGCTTTTTAAATACAGAGAGGATTGAGAGACAGCTTGACTCAACCACATAATTGCTGTAGCATTTCAGCTTCTCTCTTTGTTTATTCCAGGTGTTGGGACAGAGGAAACGAAAGCAAGGGGAGGGCAACAGGCAGTACCATGCTGCAGTGGAACTGTATGCAGAACCAAGAATTGGTGTGAGCAAAATCACCATTAACTCTTTCAGTTTAGTGTACTAAAGAACTGCTGAATGAAAGCCAGGTCAAAATTAAAGCCTGGGCAGTTAGTCTTCTGGAGTTAGTCCAAGCCCTGCTCAGTAAACGGCTGAAAATTCTCAAGAGCTGTGGATCTCTTCTGCTCTAAGAAAGGCCCTAAAGCTGAAGGTATGCTTCACAGAGGTGAACGCCATCTTCTCTACATCTCAATGGCATCCAAGTGTTCCATATACTACTACTAGTATGGATATTTGATGACTGATTTTCTTTAATCCTAGGCTTTTGAAGATAGCTCTCAGAATGGATTTTTTTTCCCCACTGTCTGGAGCTAATCTTAACATTTATACTCAGAAACTTTAGAAGTGGACAAGAGAAATTTCTGTTGCAGGCAAAGGAGGGACTGCAGTACTCTAGAAGCTGTAGTCAAGCTAACTGGATGCCACCACCACTACGCAAAGCTCAGCATGGCCTGCAAAACCTGCCCAAGAAGATGAATAAATATGGAGAAGACATGCTGAGCAGTGTGCCAACACAGCTCCACTGTTACCAGCCCCCTGCTAAGTAGTTTTAAGCTGGCTGGTAATTAGCTCTGTGAACTCTAGTCACATTTTTCACTGCAGCATAGCTATACCCAGTGTCTACTTATCATTAAGCTGAAGTGAAGAGAGAACTAAACTTACCTTGGACGTACAAATAGGTTTCTTTCAGACAGCAATCTATGTAAGGAGGGGGTAAAAGTATCTCCAGGCAGAAGGTATAAACGTCAGTATGTTTTCTTTCCAGATTTTTAAGTATGAAAGTGGTGCTGTTGCTTGAACTCTGTGTCTGACAGTAGGTGACATTACTCTCGAGGAAAACTTTCTCTTTGCTTAAATGGAGTGCACAGATTTTCTTCTTTTCACTCCCTCTGAAGAGGATCATGCTGAAGTCACTCACATTTTTGGGGTTGGGGAATGTGCAATTGAAGTTTCCATTTTCAAGTTCCACCGCCATCTGGGCGTCAGATACATGGGCCTGATCTGAAGATATGAAAACAATAAGTATAGTCACACACATATCCGTGAAAAGAATCAAGTGCTAAGTGCTAAGAACTTAAAGTGCTAAGAAACTCATTTAAACAAAACAAATGGACCATGTGATTGTAATTTAAGGCATGCAGATACTCAGAACAGTCTGGTTGTGAAAAGCAGCCCTCACAACGAGATACCAGTGTGTTATTCTGGTTGTGCCAGACATACTGATAAACTAAATGAGATCTGGCCTGTTATCTGCTTTAAGGCTGGAGAGATTACTGTTAGCAATAGATCAGTGACTTTGATAATATTACTTACTACTAAAGCTACTAAATGGTGGAGTTACTAATATTACTTACTATATCAGTTACTAGATATTGTTTAAAGGCCCCCTGGACCAAACACTGTACATAATCCCTGCTTCAGTGTCAGATTGTCCTATTCATAGATAAAACAAGTGGAACAAAGATGATAATGATAATAATTATCTCTGGTACCCTACTGAACATGCAATTATAAAATCATTTCAATTAGAAAAGACCCATAAGATCATCAAGTCCAAGCATTAGCCCAGCATTGCCAAGTCCACCACTAAACCATGTCGCTAAGTGCCACACCAACGTCTTTTAAATGCCTCCAGGAGTGATGACTCTACCACTTCTCCAGACAGCCTGTTCCAATGCTTGACTGCTCTTTCAGTGAAGAAGTTTTTCCTAATATCCAGTCTAAATCTCTCCTCATGCAACTTGAGGCCATTTCCTCTTGTCTTATCACTTTTTATCTAGGAGAAGAGACTGAACCCTACCTCACTGCAGCCTCCTTTCTGGTAGGTATAGAAAATGGCAAATTCACCCCTGAGCCTCCTATTTTCAGGCTAAACACCCCTAGGTCCCTCAGCCACTGCTTTCATCAGCGCAGTTGCCTCCTCTGGACCCACTCCAACACCTCAATTCCTTGCTGTAGTGAGGGGCCCAAAACTGGACACAGGATTCGAGATATGGCCTCACCAGTGCTGACTACAGGGTGACAGTCATTGCCCTGATTTTCCTGGCCACACAATAATTGATACAGGCCAGGATACCACTGGCTTTCTTGGCCACCTGGGCACACACTGCCTCGTGTTCAGCCGGCTGCTGACCAGCACCCTCAAGACCTTTACCAGGCAGCTATCCCGACACTCATTCCCCAGCTTGTAGGGCTGCCTGGGTTGTTGTGACCCAAGTGCAGGAACTGGCATTTGACGTTGTTGAACCTCATACAATTGATCTCAGCTCATTGATCCAGCCTGTCCAGAGCCTTCCTATACTCCCACCTAACACTTCCACCTAACTCGGCGTTTTCTGCAAATTTATTTAAGGTGCACCCCTCATCAAGGTCATTGATAAAGATATTAAACAGAACTGGCCCCAAAACTGAGTCCTGGGGAACCCCACTTGTAAGTGCCACCAGCTGGGTGTAACTCTATTAACCACCCCTCTCTGGGCCCGACAACCCAGCTAGTTTGATGATGTAGCTGAAAATTAAAAATGAGATTTGAACCCCAAGCTTCTACATGACTGCCTTAACCATGGGACCTGACTTATCTTTGTGGAATAGATAGTGAATTGAGACATAACATAAAGTTTCAACCTAATTACTTGGATGGCTATAGCACCATTATCGTTCAGATAATAGAAGGCATAGAGGACAAATGTTACTGTGTGCGTGCACCCACATGCAATCCAGAAATCACATTAGACTCTCCCAAAATCCCTGTGAAAAGCTCTCAGGTGTTGTGCGACTCTCATTTTACAAACTTTTTGGAGAAGCAAAGAAAGTGAACTGACTGAAGATGTCCTGCTACTTCACAGTTTGACTTTGTAAAGTCAGCAACCAGTAGCACAGAAAACTTCCTCAGACAAAATATGTTAAAATGTGCAGTAAAAAAATGACAATTTTTTTCTTTAAGGGCAGTATTTTCTGATGCAGAAAGGCATTTAAAACCATAAACCAAATTAGGCAAATGCATCTTACCTATATATTTGCATGCACATGATGAGCAGCTGTCAACTCCTGAAAAACACAAAATTTTTTTCTGTTTAAAATTCAAGAAGAGCGATGCAGGAACAGGGGGTTAACTGTGCAATGTTAAGATGCTGAAGCTATTTTATAATTTGTATCATTATCCTATCTGATCCTTTCTGTGCTACACTCTAAAGTCATATGCTAAGATAAAAGAATGAAATATAAAAATCAAAGTAGAAACAAAATGCCCAAGGCAAGAATTGATATTGATCATACATATAATGTTCACAAATTCTTAAAACACCTTTGCAAAGTAATACATGTACTTCAGAAATAAAACTGGCATGAAAGTAAAACTCTTTCACCAAGATACTGAGGAAATCTGCCTGGAATAAAAAAGCATATTTTTGATTTCTCATGAGTCCTGATTTTGCAATAAGCCAGCATTGTATTTTTCCCAGACCAAAGAACTCATTTCCATCAATGTTTGTTCTGCTTCCCCCACTGCTTGACACAGCACCAAAACATCTTATAATTATCTGGATGGTGTCCCAATTCGTACATCAGGAAAAGATTCAAGCAATGTATATGGTTTTATTCCTTTTCCAACAGCAATTTTTTCTCTTATTGTTCATAGGTGATCTTCATTACAGAACACAGACATGTTTTTAATAATTGTTCTGGTTTTGTTTTTTAAACCACTGTCTCCATCACCACACACTATGGCAACACTTTGGAACGGTTTGTATGTCAGTACTGGCAACATAGCACAGTCTGATAGTGTTTCATTTGGAATTTTTCTTTTTGCAGTGCCCTAAAATTAAATGTTCAGATAGGCAGACAGATAAATGGAAAAAAATTCTATGTTTATTTTTGTATTTATATTTATATTATATTTATATTATGTATTATTATTCTATTATTTAAAATTTCTAAAAAAATTCTAAAATATTCTATTCTGTTTTCTAGTAGTCTGAGTAAGTTCTTGAGATGCTGCTTACAATGAAATATATCACAATTTTATGACGCTAAGGAAATAGATGGCAAATTCTTGAAGACTTTGATGCACCATCCTATTCTTGTTACAGCTTGTTACATGGTAGTCTATATAGATCCACACAGAAAAGACCCCCCAGCTGTACCAGGTATTGCAGTGATTGCATAGTATAAATTACCTTTTTTTTTTCCCAAGGCATCGGTTGTCTTTGACATTTGGCCTCTAAATGCCCAGGAACATAGGATCATTCCCTTTTGGGTACCTTTGTATGATCTCAGCTCTTTCAGTTTTCTAGTGTTCATGCTTTTTTTCCTGTTTTGAATTCTTGCTCCTCAGTTACTGCCATTGGCAAGGGCATTGAAATGAATGATACTCATTTAAGATACCTTTAGTGTGAGACAGAAGCTAATGGACTTCTGGAAGACACTTTGCAATGCTCAGTTAGAGAGCGGTAGAAGCTGTTATCCCTTCTTGATTGATTTACCATTTCCCTAGTTATCAAATTCTTCCTGGTTTACTGTGCACAGTCAGCACCCTTATCTAATTCAGTGACAGTTCTAATACCTGTACTTCTCTCAGGACTATTACTTAAGTGCGTGATAACAGACAAGGTATTTAGCATCTTGTACCACTGGTGTGAAGATAAGGCAGAGAAAACACACAGCTTGCCAAGTCACAGTGAAATAGAGCTCTAGAACCACTGAAGGCACAGACAGAAAGTGGAAGCTCTTATAATATAGTCTGAAAAGATGAAAGCAAAGGTCAAATAAAGAAATAATTCTTGATGACTTATGTGTTGCCTGATGAAAGAAAACAGTTGCTATGAGAACAGCATTTGAAATAAAGGTCATTTAAAATGCTCTGTAGCTTGACATCCTGTAGTTTGGTAACATACACCTTTAAAATTAGGCCAAACACCCAAAAAATTATTTAGAGAAAGGAAGAGAAAACCATATGTACAGCAGAAGCTCAGGAGCATGAAGAATGCATAAACTTGTCTGATACTTTAGAGAAGCATCTACCTGGAGTTGAAACCTCTACATTTGTAGCTGATCATCTGAGAGGAAAGGCAGATGCTGACTCTGTCAGGGCAGCTACAGAGCCAAGTGGTGCCATATTCCTTCCATGTGCCAGAGGAGCCTGGGACAACCCTACTCTGAGCACTAAAGTAACAACTGCAGATTTGTTTTCTCTGTTTGTCTCTGAGAATAGTTCAATTTGGCTGTTAGCTAATGAAATTGCCCTTTCATACAATGTGGGTTAAAATGCTTGCCAGAGATCATGGTTTTAATCCTTGTTTTTAATGAAAAAGGGCAGAGAGATGTCATTAAGCATTTAGTTCATGTGACCTTGTGACAAGCTGAAAGATTGTTTTGTGTTCTCTCCAACCCAGAAGCCTAAAATGCCTGTTTTCAAGGAAGACTCAGTATTATATTTCTCTGAATGAGCATTTTGGTAAATGTGATGCAATTAGTATTCCTCTGAAATAAGTACCCATAGAGAAGAGTGTCCTTAGCATAGGATGAAGGCAGCACATTTTAGAATTAGATTACCAGTGCCTGAGATTAAAACACAAAATTGTCTACATGAATGACCAAAATGGGTGAAAGCTGATATAAATTTCCAACTCACTAACTATTCTGCATCAGCTCCTAATTTGAATGCACTTGCTGAATACTGAGGAGTTGCTCATTCCCCCTCCCTGTGCCTGACTGCTGATCTTCTGTGCCCATTTGTACCCTTTCATTCCTAGGTAATCATATGGACCTATAACACTCTGTTGTTAATGGCTAGACACATTTGGGATGTTTCTTGTCAAGTTTCAGTCAGAATGAATGCATATTTAGGAGGATGTGAGATAGGAACCTGGGGTTCAAACATCCAGTAATATTGAGAGATTCTCTGACTAATTCTCCCTAATTCTACCTCAAAAATACGTGACTAAAAGTTGTTGAAATTGAACAGAAGAATTTCACTGGTTCAGCAGTAAAAATGCTTAGATTTGTCTGTAATATTCATTGTGTTATTTTTCATTAAAAAAAAGTTTATTCAATTCCATAAATAGGTTTGAGAAAAGAGGAAACAAATCTTTAGTTTGTTTCCTAGCAGTGTCAAAATGTGGAGTTGCAAGGAGTTGTTCCTGGCTCACCTGATGTGAAGCAGAGTGCCAAGACAAACGTGGTTTAGATATAAATCTAAAAGATTAACGTGTATGAAAGTTACATCTTGTTATGTTAAACTCTGAAGGAGAGCTTGAGTGTGTGTAAGTTTGTGTATGTGTATTTACAGTCATGTACATTTCCATCTCAATTTCATCCTTAGTGCAGCAGGAAAACCTTTTGGCAGAAGTTTGAGAATTTCTGTGGTAGTGTGTTTGGATACTGAGGCAAATGGAAAATGTGTTATTTTCATTTTAATGGGATTGCAATTTTGAGCTTTCTAGTTATTCTTTGGCAGACCTAGCATTATCTGAAAACACCACTAGTCCATTACGCATTTTGGTCCTAAAAGAAGTTTGAAAAACCATTTTCAACCACTTTTCAAGCTTGGGGTTTAGGCCAGGAGAATAGAATAATGTTACTTGGTTTTCATGCTGTTTGTATGATCTGCCCTCAAAAGACTAACTAGCTGATAAAGAGAACAAGCATAATTTCACTTGTGTGTGTTTGCCTCTGAAGATGAGCAAGGAAATTGCAGACCCTGCCTTTAAAACAAACACATTTGTTTTGTTAATACTAAATGCATAATGAAACTACACATAGTTTTAAGTTGCTATAGTTTTGAACTTTAAAGGCACTCTGAAAGATGACACTGTCAATTCAGTGTCATTAGTCATATGCCTAAAACTAACACGTGTCTACCTTTCAAGAATCCAGGATTAAGTGAGGAAGGAGTGCTTGTGGGCAAAGCAGTAATGGCCACACTTATTCTAGGAAAGCATCTTTAATCTGAATTATTTCTATGGTATAACTTACGTTGAGAAATACTGAAACTCGTATAAAATATACCACAGAAGAAACAGCCAGTGTTGATAATATTTCAGAAGGTCTTCTAAGAAATTACCGTGGTTTCCTCCTGTACTGATGACAGGAGATCCATGGGTGAAGAGTGATAACACTTTGCAAATGTTGGTGTGCAAAAGCTCATGTGCAATGTTTCATAGCAAGGGCCTCAAGTGCTCTGGAATCCTACCTACAGCTCTGTACTCCAAAATCCCACTGCCTGTGTTTCTCTGCAGACAACAGAGAGGCTCCCTGCTCTTATGAACAATTTCTTTATCATAGTTGGGTTATCAAATCATAGTGCACATATGCGCACATATATATCACCTCCTGTGACCTATATACATCCAGAAGTCACAAGTTATGCTGAGAACACTGTAAGATAAAAAACATGAAAGATACCATTTCTTCTTACACACAGTCTCCTTCTCTTTTCATCTCCTTTCCCTAGTCCCCCACTCAAATCCTATCCTCCATATTTGAGGGGAGGGAGAAAGAAGGGAGAAATGCTAGTATCAGACAGAGCAATTATTTGCACCCTTAAAATTACTGGAAGAGCTTTCTAGCTAGCTTCAGTCATGTGTAAAAGCATGCTGGTCAGGTATTCATGCTAAGTTGACCAGGTGAGAAGTAATCAAACTGAAAAGATTTTTTGTTAGTAGATTTAGGAGCAACTTTCCAAGGAGAACCCCCTTTAGAGATACTGATTACTCTTTCTTGTGATTTCCATTTATCTTTTCATTCTACCTGAAAACTCAGCATACTATCCATGTAGAAGTTAGCCTTCAAAAATGTATGTTACCTAAAGAGCTGAAAACTAGTTTTTATTTATAGGAAAGCTGAAGTTCTTCCTGAAACCTCAGGAGTACTTAAATTCTATCCCTTTTCACTAGAATTTTGGAAGCAAACATTTATTAGCCCTTGGCATGACCATCAAAGGAGTATATTTAGATGATATTTAGTAACTGTGCACACTAAATCTCTGATCTTACTTATATGATGCATTATACCAAATCTTTGGACAGAATATGTATGGAAAAAAAGATTCTTCTTAATATTCTTAATCTGTTATTATCTGCATTTCTGCTTTGCACAGCTGGGATAAAACACTGAATCTTGTTAAATTCTACATCCGTGTTTAAGGCTGGACTGAGATTGATGCTGTCACTGTGCACCTTCTCAAACACAGCATAGGAATTCCATGCTTCCTTTTAAGTCTGTGTCTCAAGCCTGCACGAAAATGATCTCATCTACTCTTCCATGCCATACACATCTTTCATCATATAAAAACTCCCAGCCCAAACGAGAGCAGGTTTAATGTTGATAACTTGGTTTCTTTTTATTATTCACTGTCATACTGCTATGAGATCTTATATCCATCAAGGGAAGCTGGCTGGAGCACTACAATCTAAACAGCTAAAGGGTAACACTGAGCAGATGAGCTAAAGAACATAAACAATGAAAACTTGTACTTTTTTGTTTCAGAGCAAATGTCCTATGCTGGCACGAATTTTCTTCCCACCAACTCTAGTGATATTAAAGTTAAGAGCAGTCTTTTTGCAGTCATTACCCTCCATTACCTTTATTCCTCCAAGCCCTTGCTATCATGCCTCATTTACTGTTTCCCATCATTGGCTAAGTTATGTTCTATAAAGACACCTACTGCAAGGAGAATAATCCAAAATATTACTCACCATACAGGGCTTCAAACTGAAGGCAGAGGACACAGAAAGTTACAGCAATTGCCTTCATGCCTGCCTGACACAGAGGCATCAGCCTTCTGTCTGCTGTGAAGATGGGGAAGAACACATGGGTAGAAAAGGAAGTGGTTTGTGGGCTCTGGGGAAAATTGTAAGATAACCAGAATGACTTTTTAATGCAACATTTGTTGCCTGACTATGTTATAGCTATGTCAGCATTAGCTGCTGCAAATACCTGGCTTAATGCTTAATTTTTTTTTCCTACCTAATGGTTTGCTGAATGGTTTGCTGTCACAGATAAGAGGATGAAAGACTTTCTGACATTACATTTGATGTTCACTTTGCAAAGAATGTTTCTTGTCAAGTCTATCACAATAGAGGCTGCAGTCATCTACAATAGACTTCTGCAGATGGCCCATGGTCAGCAACTACTATTAACTTACAGTACATGCATATTTGTAGCAATCTGGTTTCTCCCACCAGTTTCAACTGGTTTTACTTAATTAATGGTCTTGCTCTATGTGGAAACCATTCGTTAGGAGTCTCTCGTGTGTCCTGGTCCTGAAATTCATAGGAAGAACGTGTCCAAATTGCAGAAAGATCCCTTTGGCCCTATGACTACTAAAAGATTCACTCCAGCATCACTTCCATCCTGAAGATCAGGCTTGTTTTGCCCGAAGTTTCATGGGAAACTTCGTGTGGCTCTGTGAGAGGAGATCTGACTCACTGCCCTAGGGCCTTAGGTCAAAAGGCTCTCTGCTTCCCTCTTCCTTGCCTTTGTGCAGCACACTCTATCCTGGTTTGTTATCCATCTTTATCCTGGGAATGTTTTAGGACCCTTTGTAACATATTCTACAATCATTTAATCCTGGCTGCTTATTTATGTCCATAATACTAATTTTAGTGCAGAAAATAGGCAAGAAAACCAGCTTCTAAACCATGTTTAATATATTAGATGAAGTTCACATTTCTGATTGCATAAAGAGAAAACACAAAGGACTGCTAGTAGTGCCTGACAGACACTGCTGGGGTTGGGTCCCTGTAATGGTCAAATAATTGGAAAATAACAGGACTGCATTACAGATTCACTCCTGCTTTATACTGTGTAAGTAAATCCTCACATGTTGGTTTACTTTTCTTCAAAAAGTGATTTAATATCTTTTACTATTACTGCTAAAGTTCTGTTCGCATGGACATAGGCAGAGTTTTACTTTCTTCAAATCTTTCCAGAGCCCTACAAACCTATGCCCTTTTTTTTTTAAATTACAGTCAGAACTAAACCTGAGTCAAATTAGGTGTTGATCTAAATTTTCAGCTGAAGTCTCTGGGGCCAAAATTAAGTAACTCTTAAGTGGAGAAAGTTTCTGCAGTATGCTTTCAATTCTAAACCCCAGCAGTATATGAAGGTTCAAACAATGATACACATACAAAACATATGTCTGACTCCTGAGATTTGCCTATGAAGTTATAAACTATGCTGGGATCTACTCAGGTTCCAGGTAAGATCATCTTTTCCACCCCCATGAAAACTAATGGGAAGTGCTGAAAGAACAGAGCAACCCTCTCCTGGGGCATAACCTTTACTGCCCCCCAAGTAAACTTAAGAGTGGCCCCTGGAAAATCCTATAGTAAAAAGAGGCTTAAGGGAAGAATTAAGGGAATTAAGAGTGGAAGAAAATCATGTGTCAAGTACCCCTACCTGCATCTTTGGAAGAGCATGGTGACAACACACCAAAAATTGAGTCCTACCAAGCCTATCATTGACTGGGAAGGCCAATAAAGGTAGAAGGGAATGTGCTCCACATGCAAAGTTTTGGCTACTTTTTTATGAAAAGTAGCTTTAAAACAAATCACTATTGTTAGAGTTCCAAAATTTGTTGTCTTTCTTAAAAATTTAAACATTTTGTAAGGAAAGTAATTTTTTTTAGAGAGGATTTGTTTTTAACTAATATAATTATTTTGGAGCAACTTATTCCTTCCCTCCCTCCCTCCCTGTGACCATATCAGTTACACCAAGGCAGATGTTTAATACACTATTTCAGTTTTGGGGAAAGAACAGCTACCAGCATAGCTTGGCTGGTATATATCTCACTACAACAATTGAAGAAAAATCTCACTGTCCAGTTTGTATATGACAAATCCTCTCTCTTTACTATAATTATAGCTTCAAGTCTACAATTACACCTTCTCCTTTTCTGTTTCTTGGCACTTGGGATGGCTAGAACACACTGACCCCTTTATTTCAAAAGGGTTGAACCGAGAGAATACTTTGCAGTACATTTGGCAGCACTCTGAAGTTTGATCTAAACAGTGATTCCAAGTGTATTTGGTGATGAGCCAGCAGAGCCAGGGGCACTCACAGTGTATATTCACAAGTGAAGAGACACAAAGACTCTGTGCTTAGTGTGAGGGATGCTCCCCTTCTACTCCCACATCAACAGAGGCTCCTCCTCTGCCTTTCAATCTTTCCATCTTTGCCTCGCTCCCCTGTCAGCTCCTTCCTACTTCACAAAGACATTGCTACAGCAATTTAGAAGTGTTTCATCTAAATACCACAGTTGGTTACGGTTAAACACCTGGAAAAAGTAGTCCGTTTCCACAGGCTTTCTACAACTGTAACTATTTTTGCTCCCAAACACATTTCCTCACTCATTTATCTTCTCTGTGTCTTGATTTTCACTCTCCTATCCACATATGCCTCTTAGAGCTGGCAGCTTTTCTCCTCCAACCTGACTGTCCCCAGTCGCTGAGTACCCTGCTCCTCAAGTAGTAGCTAACCTTCACCATTTGCAATAACTCCTGCCTGGAATGTAGCTTTTCCTTCACCCCATGCCCCATTCTTTCTTCATGTCCTACTCCCAATGATACCCTGTACTGATCATCTCCTTTTCTTCCCGTCATCTTGCTTCTGTTTGCAAACTGGAAAATCCTTATGTGAAATTTCATGCCTTTAAAAATGCAGTGAGTGACACACTGAGTTCCAAAGAGAATTGGGCTTGCCTATTCCCTGGTCCATACACCAGTGTTCTCTACTATACAGTCCTCAGTGCTTCTCCCTTCTAACTCCAAGTGACTTGGAAAACAACACTTCAACAGTTTCCCCAATGACACAGCAAAGAATTTCCCTGTCTGTATGATGTATATTTTTCTTTGCTCTGCTTAATCACATAATTACTGTTATCACTCAAAACAATGTCCATGTTAGCGAAATGATGCTGCATGGTCCACTGTGAGACCAAGGTGTAGTGAAGAATTTTATTCCATCTCACCAGCAGTTTTCCGCTTCTGTTCCTGGATGAGCAGTTGCCCACAGCAATATTCTCTCCACAGAATGTTTTGCAATTCTTTCTGCAGAGACTGCTACAGTCTATCCACACAAATTATATTCCATTGTCTCCTGCTGCTTCTCATTCTTTGCTTCAATATCTGGCCTATATTCTCATGACTCTGGGTCATTCCCTCAGGGCTGGAGCAGAAAGCCCCTACACTCATGCGTTTTCATTTCCTGTCCTCCTAATTGAGAAGGGGAACAATGAATTTCACTGTGCTATTTTTAAAGTTCTATGATGGCTTTAAATCCCACTTCCCATCTGCACCACTCCCCATTAGGTGTGTAAACAAGCTGCAGTCATTCAGGATGTAGAGTTTTCAGCCGAAATGCAGCTCACGTGCTCCCTCATTTGTTCTGATGCCTCCTTTGCTGATGTATTGTCTGGTCACTCCCCTAGGCCTGTGGGCATGCTGTAATATTCTCTGCATCAACAGCCCGTAGAGGCAACTGGGGCTCAGCTCAGCCAGCTCAGCGGCCAGGCAAATACCTCCCTGCAGAGCAGATCTAATGAGAGAGTCTCCTTTGGGATGGGATTGTGCATGGCTTTGCTGCTTGATACAAGCTCAGTTACGCATTAATCACTTCTTTTTGGAGTTTGTTTTTTTTTACTTTGGATGATGTTTGAGAATATTTGTCATCGAGTTTCCTAAAAGAAGAAAAAAAAACTATGTTAAGGAGTTTAGACCAGTTCTAAGACTTGCAAGGTCATTGACCTATAAATTCAGTCAACAGGTGCTAAGTGGCAAATTCAGTCAGGTCTAAACAGGTTGCCCAGAGAGGCAGTAGAAGCCCCCTCCCTCCCTGGAAAAAACCTGACCTAGTTGAGGATGTCACTGCTTATTGCTGGGGGGACTAGACTAGATGGTGTTTAAAGGTCCCTTCCAAGCCAAGCTGTTCTATGATTCTAAATGCCTTGTCACATCCTAGGACTAATGTTTTGGACTGACTTACTCAAGGCAACCGAGAGCCACCCAGGAAAAGACTGTCTCCATCTGATCTTAGGAACTGCTCTGCCTCTGTGTATCCAGCCCCATCCCTTCTGCAACACAGTTACCTAAAAGAGGTACTGAACACTTCTTCGAGGTGTGGGGTGTAGATAGAAAGGGCCCAGTGAAGCCCATGCGCATGCGCTGGTGGTGTGGACTGCAGACCCACAGAGTGGCTGGGGAAGGTTTACTGTCTTCAACAACAATAACAAAGGTAATGACCATGCTCCTGCCCTTCGAGGTGTACTAGGAAGAGGACTGTGAGCGGCAGGTACTTTTCACTGGCATATGCCAGAGTGAGCAGGAGGTATTTAGGAAAATACAAGGGTTGTAGATGGCCTGTGTTCGTGGGCAGTGTTCCAGAAGGAGAAGTGTATCTTCTGAAGCCATTGCAGTTCCCTATGGCCAACACGCTGATGAGGGGGACTTTTTTATAGGGCCCCTTATATCTTTGGAGTGGAGGTCTTTCAGAACAGATGGCAAATACGTAAAACCCAAGTGAAGCGCAAACCTGAAGACCAAATCTGTTACTCTCTGGCGCTAGGGGGAGCAGCGCATGACAGATACCTGCGGATGTGCTGGCTGACCATGGAAGTTACTCTAGATGTGACAGTGACAAATTATAAACATTTTGTAAAATCTTCACACCCCAAGTCTTTCAAAGCTTGCAGTAGGGTGGGGACCCCTAATATGTGGTTATCTGGTCAGCTGCCCTTGAGGAGTTGTGATTGAAAGAGCCACATTCTGTGGTGATGCTTGGGGGTTGTGGTGTGGTTTTTATCTCAGCATTGTTGTGATTACTTTTTCAAGGTAAACTCTCAGTGGTAGCCACTGCCATAACAGTGTAACAAAGAGAAACTTTCTGCAACACAAAAAGTCAACGAAGTTGTGATGCGTTCTTGCAGATAACAGATAAATGAAAAGTTATGCTGAAAATTGAAGGGACAGGTGAAGAAGCACAACCCTGGCTTGGACTTCCAGAAACACTAAAGTGGCTGGAGATACACACATGCTTTTCCCAGCTGACTTTAACTGCTTTTGGAAACCCTGGCTCTCAAGTGTCTCCAAGCCAGGCTTCACTATTGTTGTTAGTGGTTTATGGAGCTAGGCTTAGACAGCTCAGGCCTTGGTGGGAGAGAAGAAATGAAATCACATATATGTAACTAAGTTTCCTCTAGTTTGTCTGTCATTCGGCATCTCAGAGGTTACTGTCTTGGGAACAAAGTTCTTTACACACGCAGGCCAAGGCTACCAAAAGCAGTACTCCCACCTGCAAAGGTGAGATCCCTCATTCCGTCCGGCCGCACTCCTCTGATGGGCGCCAGAGCAAAGACAACCAAAGCTGGGTACCCTGCAGTGCTGTGTCAGCCCCGGGCTCCTGCCGCAAGGAGCTGGTGAAGGATTTGTTTCCCCTTCTGCAAGAGAGGCTTCCAAGAGCTGCCTTTCAGGCTGAGCTCAGCGGGACGCTGTGCCACCAGGGGAGCAGCACTGCTGACCCCTGGCCGAAAGCCCTGCAGCCCCGGCTGGGCACGGAGCCCCCGGAACACGGCGAGCCCCGGGAACACGGCGAGCCC
>VXBQ01014494.1:1317105-1337938 GCA_013400175.1 Phainopepla nitens
GGGGCGCGGCGGCAGCGCCCGGCAGCGCCGTGCGGGCCGGGACCGTGCCCTGGGGATGGGGCCAGGCCCCGGGATGGGGCCAGGCCCTGGGGATGGGGCCAGGCCCTGGGGATGGGACCGTCCCGTGCAGCCGGTGCCACATGAGGGGCTCGCCCTCAGCCCGGTCTCGGCACAGCCGAACTCCTGGCTCGCAGCGCAGCCCCCTGGGGTCACCCTGCACGGCCCCGCGTCGACCCTCAGGAAGGTACTACTGCTTTCTGTGGTTTCCTAGAATCCCACACCAGCCTCTGCACGTGCACGTACGTGGCTTTATGTTTAAAGGATTTCGGAGGTTTTTTTAAATCAGGAAGAAATTCTGAAACCGCACAGCAGAGAGCAGTGCAATGTCAGGGTTGTCAATGCCTGCGCTCGGAGAGACAGAACAGGTTTCTTAGGGCTCAGGTTTTGAAAGTGAAATAGCTGAGAAGGTGATTTGGTCTTTCTTGTAGGTATTTGCACATTGTTCATCTGTTCTTGCTAATTTGATGAGAAAGACCAAGCTGTTAAAACAATCCTTCCAGCAGGCCGGGAAAGACCAAGAGGTAATGGGGTTTGAACAGAAGTCACTTCTCAGGCAATCGCTGCAAGTGTGTGGCTGATGCCGTCTCAGAGGTGCTTTAGTGAAGAGTGAAGGAGGAACTCCCCCGAGGCCAGACAGAACTCGGCAGAATTTGCTGCCACTCAGAGTAACTGAGTTAACCAACTTTAAACCCAGGAGCAAATTCTCTTCTGCAAGAGAGAGGATGGGAGTCGACTATAAACCTTTCTGATGTGTTTGCTCTTTGTCCCAGAGTAGTTTTAACCCAGTGAAGCAGAGCTTTAAAGCCTTTGGTGTGCTTCAGGATCTCACCGTAAGGGAGGGGTCAGGATCTCACTATAAGGGAGGGGTCTAGGCACACTCCTTTCAGCTAGCTTGGATGCTGTCACCACACGAAAAGGTATTTGCAGTAATAACTAGAGTGACAACGAGCAAAAAATAGAAATCAGATATCTATATTCTCTAGAAAACATGTGATTGAAATGACTACTCTAAGACATGACTTTAACCACAGTGATCACATTGCAGATCACCAAAGGATATTCTGGTGGTTTGGCCTTTGTCATGTAAAGACTCCAGATTTCCTCACCAAAGTTCCCAGCTGCCATGCATCTTTTTACTCCTGGAGACACAGCACAGGAGCAAAAAGAACGAGCTCTGCTGCTGCCAGGCTCATGTCTTGATTAGGAGTCCTGTGTCTCTAGTGCACTTTCAGTACAGTTTAGGGTGAACTATACAAACCAGCTTTAATGGGATCACAGTGTCAGCCTGAATGCAGGAAGTATCTAGCTACATTCAGGCAAGCTCCCCAGTAGCTAATACATCCTTGTGCTCAGAATAAAACCCCAGCAAGCTCTGCTCAGTCTAAGCTGTTCCCAGCTACTACTGAGTTGGTCTGGATGGAGTATACACATTGCATTGGAATGTGCAGTTGCCTGTTTGCCCATGACTGACTGAAAAGAATATACTTTCCATGCTAGATTTCTTTGATCTCCACTCTGTTTGCTGGTCATTAAAAGTGAATGTTTGCTGTGGGGGCTTTCGTTCTTGTCACCCCACTAATGCTTTATTTGGGTCTGTAGCCTCACGTGATCCTGACTGAACCACAGCAAAGCACACCCGTGTCCAGAGTAGAAGTCAAGCAGCCTGCTGGAGCCTGCTGCAGCATAGCAAAGCTGGGGAAGTAGAGGTGTCTGTACTGTTTCTATAGCTACTATAGAATCCTGGACTTTCTGTCTTCTCATCAGAATCAGACAATTTCTCAACCTGACAATTTTTGTAGGTTATGAGAGTCTTTCAGGCTAGCATTTCCATATGTCTTTCCTCATGTTACATTCCTCACTAGGCACCCGGTGATGGATATTTATCTGTGAGGTAATATACTTGACTTCTGATTTTTTTATTTTTTATTCTCTTCTGGTACAGCCTTTACAGTCATACTCTCATGAATTTATAGGACTGCTGGAAAAGGTGGAAGTTGGTGTTTCTCTGTTCTCACTGTGTTGATACTGCTGCTAAACATCATTGTTACGTTAGCATCTGGGGCTAATGGTAGTACTGTCCACAAACCTGACTTCAGAAGTCCTCAGGAATCCCCTTCTGGCTGGAAGCTGCATTGCTTTGCTGCCAGGCCAGGAATGGAGCTTATTGTGACCCAGAAACCTGTAAGCACTATTTTGTTGGTGATCACAGTATGATGGTGAAGGTACAAATGTATTACTTCTTATGCTGCGTGTCTTGCTGCACATGCAATTAACAAATATATCATTCTGTAGTTACAAGATCATGGATTCATGTTATATTGATTTAGGCATGTACCTCCACAAGCCATTGTTTTTTTCCCTTCCTTGCTAGGTAAAAAAAAAAAGCTGTAACAAAAAAAACCCAAAAAGTAAGCCTGTCGCACCACTCTACTTCTCATTGGGTTGCTGTGGTTCTGTGGTTACACTGTGTTTTCTAGTGACATCAGTGAAGGCTCTGTAGTTCTTGAACAACGAACTGTTTTGGTGCTTCTTTTGCTCGAAGAAGAAAAATAGCTGAAGGGGAAAAAATTTATTCAGCCATTTGCATCTTTCCTTCTTGTTACGTTTTCATAAGTAGATGATTAGTGCTAGTGGTTACAGAGAAGAAAGTGGTGATTTTATTATTAGCTTTATATCAGACACGTACAAATTGCTCTAGTTGATATGGAAACATAACTGGCTTTCCATTCTGAAAAGAAACATTTCATTGTTTCCAGACTTTGAAAACTACCCCAGAGATCCCCTTTGGTCTATCTAGGTTTTCCCACTGTTTTTCAAGACTGTTTGTGTTGCCTTGAGTTTTTCCATTTCTTCTGTAATACAGAACAGCTGAACATCCTTGTTTATGTGAACTCAAAGGTCCACAGGGCTTCAAAAATGACAGAGTAAATTCATGGAAGAGAAATCCCTTGAGGCTGTAAAGACAAAGTCACTACCTTTTGAAGTTCCAGAGCTGCTGGTGAAGGAGGGCTGGAACAGTACTTTAGGAAGGTTTCATAGCATGCTGTCATTAGTTGTATACTCTTCCCTGCCATCTGCTGTTGGGCACTGCTGGGAAGTGGACAGCTGCTACTGTGTCCTTTAGCATCATTCCCACCTTTTTTTCCCTGCCTGCTCTGTCTGGTCTTGAATGATGCCTACAGACACTGTAGAATGGGTCCTGTTTTATTCATATTCATTTGTATTGTACTCTTCCTGATTATTGCAAAAAATAATCTTACCACGTATGAAATAAAAAGTTACTGCTGCTGTGCTCTTCTGTTAGGCATCAGTAGACCTGAGAGTCTTTAGGTATTCCCAGTGAGTAAACACCAGGCTTGGGAGCCAAGGGCACAGCCTGCTGTGCAGTATGCCAGTTCCAAAAAGATGAGCTATGATACTTCATGATTAACTACTTACAAACAGTACAAATAAGATGCATGACTGCAGTATGTCAGTGGGGCCTGGGAAGGGAAAAGAAAAGCTAGACATGGTATGACCAGTACAGATAAAACTCCAGCCAGAAACAGATTCAAAATACTAATCCTTGGGAGGTGGCAGCACCTAAATCATTGATAAGATTTTCAGATCAGAGTTCCTTCTTGCATATAAAATAATGGTGCTTATTGGTTTTGATCTTTAAACAACCTGTTCCTTCTGTCATAAAAATCTGCTGGGTAAAGGATGTTTAAGTGTCTGAAAATTGTTGAAAGCAGTGATTCCAAGTTCTGTTGCAAGACAGATTCACAGACCTCGTTCCTGAGTCTGCTGCTGGTCTATGCTGTAACAGGACAGTGTTGGTAATGGCATAACCTCTTTAGAAATCTCAAAGGACTTTAATGTGACAAACAAAAATATCTGTACATTTGCTATTAAACTTGCAAACTTTCAAGATAAGAATTTCCCAGTCTGTATCAGTACAAAATTGCCACCTTTCACAGATTATCAGTAGAAATCAAGAAGGCCTGCCAGCCTTCAAAGTTTTCCACTGAAAGGGCAGAGAGTGAGGCTAGTCAGTGCTCCAAGCATGCTCCTGCCTTTGGTGTTGGATGAGACGGCAGCAACCCGTGAGTCTCACTTCCCAGCAGTACCACAGCCTTGGGGCAAGTGGCTCTTCTCCTTCCTATCTCTGGTGCTGAACACAAAGTGTTATTTCCACCCAAGGAAAGTTTTGGCACGCATGGTTTAATTGCTGCATTCATGCACGTGCACATGTGCACAGAGGCTTTTTCAATAGATGAGCATTCTCTGTATGAGCTTTCTGGACAATTCTAGTGAAGTGAAGGTGACTAATTGCATCAACTCACCCCTCACTGGAAAGTGTCAGCCTTGTACTCACACATACCTAAGAAGAAATTAGGGCAGGAACTAAAGAAGACTCTGCAGAGCTTGTAAAATCTCTTGATTTGAAATCTTACTGGAGTATTCTTTTTAAACATTTTAATATAAAAGGGACAAGGGATCTCTAGTGATCACATATCATCAATGCATCAGCTTCGTGCTGAAAAGGCTGAAAGTAGCACTTTAGCAAAACATGGAAATATTTTCTAGACAGAAACTGGCAACACTGATTTTCTGATAATTTTTAGGTTTTACTTCAGAGTAGTGTCAAGAAAATGTATTGCTGAATAAGTGACAGGTTTTGTCAAGAGTTTTTTTGTAATAGAGTGTGGGTTTAGGTAGCAAGGGAAACCTCCAGGCATACTCAATATAGAGTTATGCATATTTCATAAGCATATTTTTACATTACTCTATTTTATTGTATATGTTTAATAGATTTAAATCCTAAATCTACTTTCCCACACTACCTGCTTGACACACAACAGGCTATTTCCAGCTTTTGTTCTTCCAGTTCTGGCGCAGGGATAATTTTCTGACAAACCTTTCACTAAACTTTACCATATTATTCCATATTATCACATGACAAGTAAGATTCTTTGACTTATTCACGAGCTTGAAGCCACATGAACAAGCTTTTAGTGTGAATCTGATTGACTGGCTGCAATGCCAATGCTTTTAATCCATATACAGGCCTCCATGGCAAATAATCAAGCAAAGAAAGGATTAAGTGAAAAGGAAGTTGGAAAGACCCAAATAGGTCTAACTGGCAGCATCTAAAGTTCTGTTTAACAACAGAATCGTGCAATGGTAACTGCCCACAGCATAATCAGATGGAAAGAAGCTGACTAGTTATTGAAAAGTAAATGGACCTTCATTAGCCACTCAAATGTCACAAATAACACAGAACATTTCTGGTTTCATTGTAAGGTGGAAAGATCAACACAAGAGGTTTTGCTACATTTAGCCTAATCTGGATTTTTTGATATTAAACCTCAATATCTTTTTTCTTTACAGGTTTAACACTCACATCCATAATTTCTGTTCTTCTGGAGACTAGACTTAAATTTAGTTTTAAATTCACTATCTAAACTGAAAATCTGAAATGTTGACAAACTAGGAAGTTGAGAAAAAATAATTTTATATTTGACAAAAAGAGTTCTTTTGTTATAAATTTCATATATTTAAATGTAAAGTTAAACACTATTTCAAAGAAGTTCAAGTATTTGATATAAAAATACTAACAAGTTTCCTTTTTTCCCGCAATCTTCCTATACACATAAATCTGCCAAAATAAAAATTGACATATTTACTGTGAGTAGAAGAGGTTATTAAATTCAAGTAATTCATGTTTCTAGAGCAGATTAGGTGCTGAGTGTTTCATGTTCTGCTTGCTGAAAAGTAAAACAAGAGCATCCATGTTGCTGAATCTAAATCAACCTTTTGAGGGAGAGCCGTTTCAAAAGGTGCCGGGTTTGGAGGTGCCATTCACGCTGTGTGCAGGCAGGCTGACTCCCTCTCACTGCCTGCAGCCTCTTCCTTTTGCCTCCTGACTTCCACTGGTGCTGTGCAGGTTGTTCCCTCTCCTGGAAGTCATCCACCCCTGGGTAAGACATAACCTGCACCTCCTTCTAGTTCAGGGATTTGTTGGATGAGACACGAGCGATCAGGTCCTGTGGAGCATCCAGCACTGGAACACAAACAGAGAAAACACAGTCACACATTTAGCACAGGGATTGCCCTCCCTCCTGGAACCATTAAGCAGCTGCTTAAGGTGCATTTCCGACTGAGGCCTCTGAAGCACCATTGAAGCTTCTCTGTTAAATCACATGAAAGAACCATACCTTCCTTGTGACCAGTGACAGTAAAACATTTGTTATATTTAATGAAAGTATGTGGAAGTCTGGCCTTTTTTAGTCATAAAATTTGAAGTAAAAAATGGTAAATAATAATGCAAATATTTCTGAAAATTGCAGTATAAATGATGACATTAATGTTAGGAATTTTTACACCAGAAAATTTTTACACCAGTGTCCCTGTGGCTTACATAAGAGAGGAGGAATAACATGAGTTTGGAACCTATTGGTTAAATTATAATGATACTACATTATTGCAGAGAGATGAAGAGGGGAAGGAGCTTAAGATTTGTTTCATCTTAGTGAGAGAGTACTATAAAAAGAAGACCAGACAAATAGTCATATAATACATTGTGATATAATGAATTAGTTTGGCATTATGAGAGAAAGGAAAATATTATTAATTTGTGAAGCAGACAGTCATCTTTGCTACAGAATTAAAAGTGAGAAAGGTTTTATAAACGCTACCCACACGATCTAACACCTCACCAAAGCTCAACTACGAAACCAGCTTGTTCTGCTGATTACTGCTGTTCTAGCCATCTTTCCTGCATGTAAAACATTAAGTCAGCCAGTTATGAAGCTGTCGAATGTTTCCAAAGTGTCACTTACCAGAAGGATTTGATAACTTACAGAGAAATGAACTGTTTTGCTTCCTGATCTTGATTAAGTACTGCTATTATACCACATTCTGTGGCATTTTCAAATGTGGATTATTTTTGGTACTTGTTTCCCCACCACCAAGTATTTTTAGAATTTTTATCCAGCTCATTGCATCTACGTTTTTTATCTGTATGATGCAAATCATTTAGACCATAGTACCAGCTAAGACCCTTTGTAGCACAGGAGAAGGCTTGTTTTCAATCACCTATTTGTTTGGCTTCAAATGAAGTAGAAAGATGACAATAGCAACAAGTAGCAGCTCTGTCTAGCAGATATGAAGGCCAGCTCTGAAAGGATGCAAGATAAAAAGAAGCCTTATCAAAGCTTCTGCAGAACCTCAAACGTCTCAGCTTTCCCCACGCACCAGCACATGGAAAGACGTATCTAGAGTTTAGCTGAAGGCCAACAGAGACCCAGCTTCTAATGAGAATTTTCACAGGGAGGAAGGATATTGAAATATTTCTTACAGCTGATGATGTTGCAAGTGACCAGCACTAAGCACTGTGGAAATTAGTACATATCAATCCCCTCACACTTTCTAGTTTGCAGAGGGAAGACTTTCTAGTTTTCACAGAACTAAGCAGTACTTCTTTCATCACTAGTTCAAGGAAACTACAAATTCCCAAGGAGAAACTCTACAAACAAGACTAAGGTGTAGTAAGTTAACAATAACCCATTTAATGTAGAGCAGGATTTGTTTATTGCCTGTGTATACCAAACTGTAAGAGTTTCGGGGTCTTGGCTATGGAGTTTCTAGTTGGAAAAAACATGGAGTATTTGCTCAGTGTATATATTTTTGTTTATATAAAACCAGCAATCCTATATTTTTCATGTCATGGCAACCTTGGCCCGAACTTTAATATTCATTTCCTATAGAAAACATACATCCCAGGCAGTGATCTGTCTGGGAAGAATAAAGCATCCTGCTGCTCATTCCAGCTTTCCACACAAGCTGCTGCATCACAGGCTAGGGCATGAATGTCAGTAAATCCCACCCACAGCACAGCATTGTCCAACCAGGTGTTACCCAGTGTTTCAAGTTTTCCCAGTTGTATCATCACCTCTGTGGTTACAGGATGTGGTCATCTAAAAGTGCCACCTATTGAAATCATATAATTATGTGAGAAATTCCATTTTCCCTGAAAGCAAAGTCTTGCTTTTTGCTGCATGAAGCAGACAAAACTGAACATTTTCAAGTTCTACTCTTTAAAAACAGCAGTCAGAAAAGAATGAAGAGGAAAAGACATCAATGAAGAAACTGAGAACTTTTTGTTCAACTGGAACCTCATAATCATGAAAAAATGTTCAGTAAAATATAAAAACTTGACTGTGATTAAGAAAGCTTGCTATAGAAATAGAAATAGAAAGAAAACTACATTTGAAAAGTCGAAAAAGGAAAGAATAGTGAAATTTTGAGTAGGTAACAATCTCTTAGTTCATGGAAACATCTGCCATGTTACCTCAGCTGCAATTACTAATGAATTTTTTTAAATTTTAAATTCCCAGTGAAGTTTTGTCCCTTACCTAAACTCTACCTTGTTTCATCTCTCCAGTAAACAAAAATTCTTAAACTGACTTCAGGCACAATTTTTACACTCTCTTCCCACAGTTACCAATGTCTTTTATCAATAAATGTTATGTTATTGATAAACCTAAGGGGGCCCCTCTGCTTAGCTGTGATAAAAGCTACCTCAAAATAACTTTTACGTGTTCAAGCAAGAATGCACTGTGCAAATGTCAACAATAAATTGGTTTTAGTAATGCATAAATCCACCTGCTATACACCAACCTTCTTTGGTTTGGATTTCATTTTACAGCTCTTGGATACATCATCTGATTCCTATTTATGCCTCTCCTAGAGGTAGAGCTCTTTAGTAATGGTTCAGACTGTTCCTGTCACAGGCCAAATCACACATTTTCTGGTTGATTTTTCAGAACTCACTCTCCACCAATTGCTTTTGTCTAGTGAAAGGAAGGAGCCTGTTGTATCTTACCTTCCACGGTACTTTGCCTCCAAACCTCACCTCAGCTTCTCACACACATACTCACACTCTCTGCACGTCCAAAGCTCAGAGTCAGTACTGAAGCCAGGAATTGCATCAGATCCATTAAGATTGACCTGGCCAATGCCAGCATTTGTTGTTGGAAACCAAGAAATTAGACCCAAGGGAGTCTTGAGCAAAAGTCAGGATGTTAGGAAGCATAGTAATAATGTCTGCTCTTGCATAGCCTAAGAGTCCTCCATAATTTTTTTAAATTTATTAAATATTTGTGGAAAATTGAATTAATGAACTTTCCCTACAGATGTCAAGGCCTGACAGACTAGTGAGTTCAGATTCACATATTCCTTCAAAGAGTGGGGAATCTCTAATCCTAAAATGATAGACTACTCATTGCCTACTCATAGAGTAGCTGTGTGGGAAACCTTTGTCATATGTTTTTCTGTATCAGATAGGATTCTGATAATTGAAAATGACAAGGAAAAAAGTAGTTCAGATAAAGAAGTGGATGAAAATGAAAGTAGAATATTGGAGGCTGGGAGTGGTGTATGCATATGCCATTGTCTTTGATGCAGACAAGTAAACCTGTGAATTCCCACCCATCCAGCCAGAAACTGACACTCTCTGTTTCACAAACAGGCTGACAGATCTCCTAACGGGGGTGAAGAGAACATCAAAAGGAGCTCTTCCAGAACCTCACCAAGCAGTATGGTCTCATAATTTGGCTGTCCAGGTAAGATACTCAGTTGTGTTTTAAAACTCCCCATTCTAATCCACAGAGTTCTGAGACCAAATCCTTCCATCTTTGCTTTGCACATTCTTCCCAGAAAGAGGCACAATTTCCTTATTGCATTTTCTGGGATATACACTGATCTAGCATTTGCACCTTTCATTTTGGTACTGCTGTGATCACACAGAACACCATATTTGCCTTTTATATCTAAAATTTTGTGGGGTGCTAATAGTGAAAGATGCTTCTCCCTGCTATCAGGGAAAAGCACAGACCTGGGATTCTGGGAGGCATCACAGGACAATGGAAATTCCCTGACATCTGGGCTCTGCCCTCATCTGAACTAGCTGCTATGTGGACCATAGGGAGGTAGGTATAAATATCATCTCTGCAGATACTTAGGCTCCACTCATCTCTGTAGTGCCAGATATGAATGATGAGAATATCATTGTCAATAAAATCTGAACTGAAATCTCACTTTGGTCTTCACTGCTACATCTGCTGATTTGAGTGCACCTACTACCCTGCTAGAAAATTCAAAAGGAGAACCTGGCTTAGAACAAAAAGTGATAAAGCATTATATAACATTTAGCTCAGAAAAGGCTGCCCCAGTGGTAAGGAAAGCCAAAGAAAATTAGGCACTGCAGAAACAAGAGAAGGTTGGAAAAGTAACCACTAAGGATGAAGATAACATCAGAACAGACAGAGAATTTGGGTAATTTCTAATAAGATAATTAATAAACATCATACCAATAATTATTTAAGAGCAGAAGTAAACACAAAATATTGCTACTACTGTATGTGAGATTATTTTTTCTGTTCTGCTCTCCCATAACTTTCACTATTCAGCTATTTTAGTAACCTGTTGCTTATTTATGGCAGAATTCTTCCCGAGTTGTTACAGATTGAATGTCTCAAGGAAACACAGGTGTACCAAGAGGAAATTGTCCAGATGGATGCCAAAGGCCTAGTTATAGTCAACTTAGTGGTCAGAAATGGAGGTGAATTGGAATATACACAGGTTCTGTGGTGACATGGATTCACAGACAGCTGGGGCCAGATGGCATGAGGTTGTGGATACAGATCCAAAGCATCTCTCCACCCAGGAGGGATAAGCTTAGAAAATAATGTACTTGAACTGCTTTTAGATTGCTTTAGAAAAGTAAGTTCTTGGTGCCAGTATAGAGGAATTGCCAAGGAAAGGAAAAAAATAGAAACAGTCGATTCCTGATTAGGAGTCAGACACATGATTCACTACTTGCTGTGGTGGAAAAGGTTGCCCTGGATAATTATTCACGCTTTGTACAGCTTCTACAAGTGGATGTGTGGGTCAAACCTATTTTTCATCATGGAGTCATGGAACACACTTGCCTGATCAGGCTGCAGCTGAAAGGGCAGAAGTTTAGTCATATTGCAGTGACAATAGATTTGTGATCTTTTACCATTTTTCATCCCCAAAACACCAGGTAGTGAAAAATTAGGGGAAAATACCAGTACTAATGACAAAATACAAAAACACCCTCAAAAAAAGGATAGGTCATCAGATGGTACTTTTACTTAATGCAGCATACTTGTATATCAACAGTGAGAGAGCAGTTAGCACCTGCAAACACTGGCAAATTGACAGTGTGAATGTGTCTTTGCACAGTTGGAGGTGGTGCCAGATGAATGGGCAAGGGAGGGAAAGCAGACTAAAAGAGCTATGAGATTTGGCGCTCTGGGAGCTCCTGCCACTGCAAGAACATGCAAAAAACGGCTCTGGGGTTTGGCTGCAGAGCTCTACAGACAAGAAAATTGATTCATAGCTGAGAAACAGGCACATGCTGCCAGTGTTTCGGGTTGCAAGGTGAAATTTTGATAGCAAAGAGTCAAATTAATAGATAGTAGCTGAGAATTCTGAAATGGTTTTAAGCTCCAGCAGCTTTGTGTGTTGACTGGCATTTGGTGAGTGAGAGTGTCAGAGTGGTGCAAAGAAAACAGGATTTGAAACTAGGACAAGTTTTTTTGTTTAAACATGTACAGGAGGTGCAGTCAAAGGCCTTACAGCTACCTTCTGCAAGTGAGTAACTCTGATGAGAGTGGAAACTTGATCGGTAATGTCTCTGAAGTTCATCACAGCAACTGTAACAAGACAAATAGAAGAACTGATAGACTGTAATGGTGGGGGGCTGAGGAGGAGAACGGAAGTGTTGGCATGAGCACGCAGGCTGTCTCTGAAGGGCAAAACACAGGGTCAGAGAGGAAAGGTTCATGTTGTCTTCACTGCTTTCTAACATGTAGCCACTTCCTGTTTCTTCTGAGAATGGTGAACAAGAAATGAACTTGAATTTGGACAAGGTTTCGAGGTTTTTATTGAATGGTACATAACTAATAAACAAGATTATACACTGTCAGTATTTTCATGGAAAATAGACTTCGTTAAACACAGCAACATACTTCTGCCTTTTGGATAGATGCTAATTTAGCATTTATAAAACACAAGGCCCCAGCAGAGCTGGAGCATTCCCCCAGCATAGCCGAAGAGAGCTCCTGCTGGAGCCTTTTCTCTAACCAAACTGTCAGCACTGGCTCAGAGGCCATCAGTCAGCTGCATCTCAGCACTTCTGGGACACAATGCCACTCAAGGCAGCTAAGATCAGGCTTCTAGAGCAGCAGTGTCATCAGTGCCAGCCTATGGGGAGGCCTCTGTGGAAGTGCAGAGCACTAATGCCAGAAATGGAACCAATAAATATCAATGCAGGGAAAAAAGTCAACATTCCTTTGTACATTAGTGTGCTCTCCTACCTCTGCCCCCCGGACTTGTGGGGCAAGCCTCTGTCACAATAGTGTTTGGATTTTAGTTGATCAGTAGGCATGATGAAATTTGACAGTAAGATGCTCAACTGCAACAGCAATAGCTCTTAATGCTACACACACATATATATATTACATATTGGTACAATACATCTCAAAAAAGTCAATGGCCTAATGTAGCCATTTTTATGTGACAGGGTTAATCTTCAAATATGAATACATACACTTTTTTATTCTCCTCCAAACCGTAGAAGTTACAAAGAATATTGTCTCACCTTCCTGTATATCTTTTGTAAAAAGACAAGTTAATTTATTTCTTAAACTGAAATGAATTAGCTGACTCTCCATCCCAGCTAGGAAATTGTTTCTCTCTTTCCTTGTTACAGTTAACAGTGATGTGGAATGGAATCACTTTTTTCTCCAGCTTTTCAGAAGGCATTTTCACATAGACTCCAGTGGTGAGACATTGTCTTCTCTTTATCTGTAACATATAAGAAGAAAGTAAAATAAACAAGCAATTCCAGCATAATCAATGACCAATTTTAAAGAAACCGAAGGATGTTCTTCCTTTACCGAGTAGAATGTATTCTAGACACCTTTCTCTGCCTCTTTATAGAAGATCTGTTAAGAGCATTTTGAGGGAGGATCAGGATGTAGAAGGGCTATTTATTTAAAAAAAAAAAAAAAAAAGAGAGTCCTGCCACTCATTTAGCCCATTGAAGGTGCTCCTGCTTCAGAGTGTTAGAGTGTTGGTTCAAAATTAGGAATGTCCACACCTAAGAGCTTAATTTAAGTTCTAGGGACAATGACTGATTGAAAAATATGGGACAGAGACATTGTTTGGTTTTAAGTTCAGGTTCATTTTTAATAGACTATGAGTGCTGCAGACCCCTGTGGAAAAAGGCAACCCAGGCTTACATTTTACATGCTTTTTGCAGACATTTCTAGCTGTGAAATTAAAAATGCTTAAAATTACACTTCCCCCATCCGAGGAGAAGGCTGTTTAAATTTTCTTTGCGGAAGTGAATAATGAGAAAAGGAAAAAACAAATTGTGAGATTTTGTGTGAATCATTTGTGAAATGAGAGTACACATGAAGACTGTTGCCTTCAATCCCAGAAGCATCCAGAATTTTTCCTGGTTTTATGCATCCAGCCCTAAGCCAAGATTCAGTCCAGCTGATGGAAGCTGACTGCTTTCTAGGACAGTGGCAACACAAATGAGCCATAAATAAATATAAGTGGCAGCTCCAGCAAGTTCTCTTACTTTGCATTATTGTAAAAACTTTGCACTAATAAAATGGAGCATCCCACTGGCTTTGTTCCCAGTATTCTTCCCTGTTCTCATTTCTTTCTCCTTGTCCACATCACACAAAAAGGGTATTATTAGCAAAAGGGGGTTGAGTGGATGGGACTTACCGCTTTGCCCACAAGAATGGCTGAGATGATGATACTGTAAAGAAAGAATCCTGAGGCAGTAGCTCCTAATACCCAGAGATATATGGCAGTGTCTGGACAAGGTTCTGGATCTAAAACATATGATATCACACAAGTCATGTCACACATGGGCCTCATAAGGATGGCCCTAGAGTCAGCAAGTCAGCCTCTACACCGCTTTTCTCTAGCATGTGCTATCCCAGGATACCACCAGGACTGAGCTCTGAGCTGCTGCCTACTCAACCTCCAATAAAAAGGGTCTTTATTTGTAGAAGAGCTTACTCTGTTACTTCTGCACTGCTGTATCTAACTGCCTAGACATACATGTACACTGCATGGCGTTCCTTATGCCATCATTCCATGGCTATGTCTGTGCTTGCTTTGGGTGTGTGCAGGGAGACCTGAAAGAAATAAAAGCTAATCAAGATTTTCAACACTGAAACCAGTATTCACCCTCACTTCTTACAAACAGAACTCTGAAGACCTTTGAGATGTAATAGCAACTCCCTTAGCTTGGAAACATCGCACTACTGTAAACCTGCTTGCCTTACCAATGACATAGAGATGTGTCCCATTTCCTTTGTTCATGAAATAGGGTGGGGGGTACATCCGCTCCATCTTGCAAACGTAAAGCCCAGTGTCATTCGCTTGCAGGCCAGCCAGGGTGAGGGTCACATTGTTTTGGCCGGGAGTAACATGGCACTGAATGACCTCTTCCACAAAGAATGTTTTAAACTCGATGGTGTATGATGAAGCACAGATTTCTGTGAACTGGTCGCCAATCTGTTTAAGCAAAGTCACTCGAATTTCCTCTGCATTCCCAATGTTCTTGTATTTACACACCAAGCTGGCAACTCCTTGCCTGTTGGCCAGCACCATTGCTGGCTGAGTCACTTCCATTACTGTAAGGAAGTAAAGAGCATGATGGTAAGTGAACTGTCAAGAAAGGATCTGGAGTAATTTTCTTCAAACCTTCACAGTAGGAAGCGAGTCCTGCCACCTCCTATTATCCATGGGTAATTCCTAGAAAAGCTGCTTTCAAAGAAAGGACTCCAAGACCACAGTTCATGTTAGCACTGCATTAATATTATTTTAAAAGCTCAAGAAATGTTTTGATTACTAAAAATTATATTATAAATCTCAGCAATTACTTGTTGTTTAAATAGTAGGTTATTTGGCCCACTTAGTCAAGCAATGAATGACCTGCATGCTTCAGTTTCCCTCAACACAAACTTTTTAATATGCATAAGAAATAAAAAAAATAGACTATAGATGGTAAAGCTGAAATTTGAAATTTAAAATCAGGCTTTTAAACCACTCTTTCTGCCTAGTAGAAATAAACATGTTTACATTTAGGAACAAAAAAGTTGACATCCTGTATGGAACACGGAACAGAACTATTAAGGTAACAGTAAAACTGTTTGCATACTTTTGTTTCCATCTTTTTTCTTCTTATTTTTAACTAGCTCCTCCCAAGCCACAGTATAGCAGCAATTTGTACTGCAAGCCAATACAGCGAATCCTGATAAACAGACTTCCAGAAAAATCTTAGGGGGAAATTACTGTACCGTGTACAACCTCACTGACAGCTTTTTGCAACTTCCATATTCTATCCTGACACATGATGGGAAGGCACTTTTGCTTTAGTAAGCTGTGAAGACACAGTATTATTTTTTCAATCTCATTTTATATGAGTCCATCTTAGGCAAGGCTTATATCTTCTTCAGTTCTGCAGTGCAAGGATTCCAGATGAAGAGTAGAATTTCTCTATGCATTCAAACCTCTATACTCATGTTATCAGCTGCCACAACTACACTTGCAGGGTCTGGTTTTTCAAGATATTGTCTTCCTTCTTGAGCTACTCTGAATGTTGCCCAGTGTCCCTGCAGATAGTACTGCTTTAAAGTCTGTGTCTGGTTTTCTAGACACCTTGCAGTGCACCAAGACCTCGCTCCCATTAGTCCTGTGTCACCTTCCGCTCCTTGTTGTCTCCTGCAAGGACATGAAACTGAAAACAAGTCAACACCCCCAGATACCTTGCCTCCTTCATCTACCCACCTTCAGCAATGGCAGTGGCTGTGCAGAGAAAGCCCACGGTGACCAATATTGAGAGCATTCCTGTGCTGGGACAGATGCTGAAGAGGCTGAAGATCTGATGCTTTCAGACTTAAAGACAAACTGGAACTCTCGGGACTGGAAAAGAGGTGACACCTTTCAGGATACTGAATCTTCGAAATGTTTGAACCCACACAGAGCCAGTGTGTATATATAGCTTTGATCCCAGATGCTGTACCTGAAAGTAGTATGAGGCTTTGTTTTGGTTTTACGAGAAAGGAAGCAGTGGGTTTGATTAGTACGTGCACAGTTAACCTCAAACAGCATGAACAAAAACAACTATTCAGCAGATGGAAAATATATATATTCAATCTGAAACTGCCATCCATTCTGCTTTAAGAATTGTGGGAGGAAAGGTACCCCTCATTAGAGCAATTCAGGCCCTTTGGGGGTGCCAGCTTGCAGAATCATAGCACTTAATATTTTAGCAATCGTAAGGTATTTCCTACCAGGGCAACATGCAGAGAACTGTACTTCTGCCTAAATGTGGCACAGTGAATCACTGCAAGCTAGCTTTTTTATGGAGGGCTTGCCTCCACCCCCAATTTTTTTGCTTGCTTTAATGTTAGTGCTTTTGATGTTTAAAAATTGCTACCCCCTTCAAAAATACTGATTACACTTGCAATTACTTCATCTTTTTGTATCAGCAATGTGACTTAAATCATAACCCAGCCTCTTTGAGCTTTCCTGTTTCCAAGAAAGAATTGTCTAGGTTTATAGCTAATGGCTTCCACATCTGTACAGAGCTTTGCTACCTATGGACTTCATTGCCTAACCACCTTGACATCAACAGATGAAATACACCGCAGGAGCTTTGATAGTTGCTGTCTCTGCTTAGAGCACCTGCATCATTTCAAATCTCAGCAAAATAGTTTTTGCTCATGGACCTTTTAAAAGTCATGTAAGCTCTGAAAATTGTTTTGCTTTTTTATATGATAAACTCTCACATCCATGAATCACTCCCGAAATAATTCCATAAAAAGGAAGGTTCAGTTCAGTTATCCTGAAGGTCAGCATTCTATTTTGTTACCCACACTTTGAAAAGTTCTTTTAGAAGGTGCTTCATCATTTATATATGTAGATCTAGTAGATTGTGAAGACCTGCTTTTGTAATGTGACCTAGAAAAACTAACAGCACTAGTTCTTGAACAGTAGCCCACCCAATCCAAAGATCCAGGATAAATACTTAGTCTTGAAATCACATAGATACCTAATGATATAAATAAGTTTACTGCTTCCATACCTAGGTTATGCAATATTTGTTTGTAATGACAGATTCACAGTCATTTTAATCTTAACCAGCATTCAAAACAGAACCGATGATAAATAAAAATACTGCTATGGGAAAATGAAAAACTGCACCCTAATAATGAGACAGGCACATATTGTATTACTGGTTAGACAAGCTTAAATCAATTTTAATATTAAATATAAAATAAATGCTATTGCAATGTCATGTACCAGAATATCAGTGAGATTTATGGCATGAAATTACCAGGTTATGCCTGACATTTTCATATCCAGAGTAGTAACTAAATTATCTGCCCTTTGTATCTTTTGAGCTTAGGTTTTGCATGCAGTTAAACAAATGATGCATCTGGGCTTCATCAACTGTGGTGTCATCTCCTGGTAATTGATTGAGACTGTAAATTGATGGTGCAATTAGCCACTAAACGCTGGCAAAGGATTGCCATGTAAAACACAGTGCTCATGCCACACATACCCACAGGATCCTGTGCTGCTAGAGTGACAGGCAGCGCTCTGGCACTCCTCTCTCTCCTGTTGGAGACTGCCCTAACAAGCTTTGTTTCCAGTGGTACTCATCTTGTTTTCTGTCTGATTTGTTCCCAAGGTGCATTTTCAGATCCACAGCTTTTTCCTTTTTACCCTTGTTCCTCCTTAAAAGCCTTGTGTCATGCTAATTACTCTTCTAAGTAAAGCACAACATGTCTCCCTGTGGAGTCTCTTGAAGTCGTCTCTGTCTTCACAGATAGGACAGCCTGAAGAGAGCCCAGGCTGCCTTCGGCTATCCCTTCCAATGGATAGGGATTACCTTGCCATGGTGCCTTCTACCCTTCCTAATCAGACTTTGGCTCTTGAGTTAATGTATGCAGAGAGCAGGTAGATCATGCAGTAGAAGAGATCTTATTCCAAAGAAGATCTCACTTTCACTGCTCCCTTCCATCCCAGCTCACTTATAGCATAGAACAAGATATTGATAACAGAATGAGTTCCCCACTAAAATAAAATCCACAAGAATTACTGGGGACATCTTTTCTCTCCTCTGTGTCCCTTATCTAACTACTCTTCAGCTGGTCAAGAGTCCCTGGACTTCTGCTTGCCCCACCTTCCCTGAATATATCATATGAAAAATACAGGCCATGCTTTGTGGTCTACAGCCATAGGACCTATCTTACCTAGTTACTGCACCTTCTTGTCTGTGTAGTCTGGTATCTTCCTGCCCTGACTCTTTTATCTTAGGAACTCCTCATCTTTCACCCTTCCCCATGAATCGAACCTTTCACATGGTCTAGTGGCTGGGCAAGGGAATGGCTGAAAGAAGAGCCCTAATTTTGACTTTGAGATTCAGGTCTTTAAGTGAGATTATTCCTCAGGCTGTTTCTAAAAGCTTGCACTTTGTGCTCCAAAAGATCAATATGATATTCTTCTTTCCTTTAATGCACATACTTATACTGTAGTGCTCTTTGTTCTTATGGGTGATATTAATTCTCATGTCACAGGAAACCTTTATACTTTACATATGCTACCACAGCAAAGTGTCAGAGCAGGGGAGAGGACTGAGGGCCTTGCAGTGCAAAGCTGCAGAGCCTTAAACAAAGGATTCAGCTTAGGAGTGGCTTGGGCTACATGACCTCTTTGAACTTAGCTGAGGGAGGGACATGCAGTTTTACACTGGACTACACTACTGCGATTACTCAGATTGCTAGGAAGTTAAATAACTAGATTTCTCATGTAAGTTTCTTTCTCATTTTGGATGTGTCACTTACATTCTAGAGATTTGCTTTTCTTCACTGAACACTTGTTAGGGCAAGCCTTCCTGCTGATACCCTGTCAGAATTCCCATTGCAAAATGTTTTTATTCACAAAATTATTTTCACACTTGTAAGCCTGTCTCATGCTGCCCATGTGTTTTTCTGTGACAGGAACTTGCTTGGTAAATTGCTTGAGATGTAATGGGGAGAAGAAATTCTTATAATTTGCATATGTATCTGGTTTCAGGATATTTTTCTAAACTCAAAATGTGAGATCATGTCTTACTATGTCAAACACTTCACGTTTTTACCATGTTAGTTTGCCACAAACCTATTGGGGTTTTGAAATGCACTGTCATTTGAAAAAAAATCCAGACCTCTAAGTGGTATGTTTGAAGAAAAAAATCTTTTGTACAAAACAAGAGGTAAAGACAAAAGGAAATAACAGAGTGACTGGAAAAATACCATTTCATTACCATTAAAGGACTAAAACCTGCTTAGTTTAAGCAAAGGCCTAGATATAACCAAGTTTGGTGGATCAGACTTAGTTCCTGAAGGAATCACAACCCACATCAGAAAACTACTGATTTTTAAATCTCTCAGAATTGTTGCCTTTTTCTAAGCTTCTAACCTAGTTTTGTAAATGCTGCTCTCCAGTCCTAAGCCTGTGCCCTCAATCCAGCCTCAGAAGAGGTGAGGACAGCACTAGCTGAGGAATTCTCTTTCCACTGCTTCTTAGGGCACACTGGGTTGGTCTTCTTGGAAGCTTTTGCTGATGAACAGATTGTCCAAAAAGATTTGACATGGGGGTGGACATGTGAGTGTCCTTTTCCTATGTGATACAATCTCAGTATTTCTTTCCTGGAAGCTTGTTTCCCCTACTATAAAGTCAATTATATCCAAGCTTTCCTGATATGCACAGCATCTATAATTATCTAACACAGAGGGAAAATTTTTTCCAACTTTTTAATGCTGCCAGTTCTCAGCCTTGCGTGTCTGCATTCTAGCCCTCACCTGGCTGGGTTTCTACATGTTATTTGTCATAAGCCATTTATGTCTCAGTAGCAATCAGGCCTCTGTGAATGTGTTGCCCCCACCCCATCCCCATGCAGCTTATGGTCAAAATTTAAGATCTGAGACATATGGAAAGAGATACAGACAGAAGTAAGAGGAAACAGAGACATAGGGCTGAGAAACAGCACAGGCAAAAGGTCTTCACACACCGACTTCCATATTCTTCTCCAGTTTCCTGTAGGGGGTTGTGGCAAGGGAAAGATTTTAGGACAAATTTTAACAGAGACCCTAAGTGTCTTGGTGGATGTTTAAAGACTTCCCTTTACTGGAAGGAGTTTTCCAAAGCAGAGCTCCACATATTTGTTGTTTCTAGACCAATCATTTGGGATTGAGCACAGAATGAAGAAGATATCTTCACCCCAAAGCAAACACTGAAAGGTAGTCTGTTGCCATGAATAAGCAGAGAAGAACCAAAGGAACCCCCCAAGTCTAAAATTAAGCCATTAAGTGTACCCCATGACTGGAGAAATACTGGAGAAATGTTTTACTTCCACTTTCCTTTATTTCTTAAAGCATTGAAAAAAGGAAAAAAAGCAAGAGGTAGACTATTTCTGAGTCTCTGGCTCTGACATTGCAGCATTATTGGGGGACCCAAGAATAAATCAGTGCTGAAAACGTGAGAAGTTGCATTCTAATAAAAAATGAGATGGGTAAGGAATATTTTAAAGGGAACAGGTGAGAAGCATAATTAAGGGCACACTTCCAGTTTACACAGGGCTAATGAAGTCCCTGATGTAAAAAAAAAAAAAAAAAAAAAA
>VXBQ01014494.1:1337955-1348005 GCA_013400175.1 Phainopepla nitens
AAAAAAAGAAATAAAATTACAGTATTTTAAACTATTAAGATCAAAGCAGGACTCCAGGAAAACCTAGAATTAAACCTTTGTAAAGTAAAGGACTCAATGAAGTTTTCATAAAGAAGAGAGTGTTCCAGTGCAGTAGACTTATGGAGAATCCAAATGTTTGAAAGACAGGACACCTGAAAAAAAAGGCATTTTCGTAAGCTCACAGTGTGAAGTTCATCCAAGGAAGGGCACGGAGCAGATTCTAAAGTACTTCTTTGAATTAATGACAAGTGAGTAATGAAGGTCAGCTTCGTTTGCCAAAGTCTGGAGGCCATTTCTGAAGAGTGGATGTGAGCTGAGAGTTAGAAAGGAATGGGCTAGAACATGAAATGGAATTAAATTAAATTAAATTAAATTAAATTAAATTAAATTAAATTAAGGGTGAAGCCGGTAATGTAGCAGAAGGCAGAACTCACTGGACAGGCACAAAGAGAATCACAAGGTGTTCAAACTGACAGAGTCACACTAACATTTGGAATACGCAGCAGTGAGCCAACGTTTGTCAAGGCCAGCAGAAATTGTTTCAGCAGTTGAGGTGAACAAGAATCATGAGCTAAGGCTTCTAAAGGTATTCGGCCACATTCAACCACGTCCACATTTTGTCTGATTTGCGTTTGCAGAGACTAGATCTCAGAAGTACAGCACAGTATGCATGTCTTCCCAGGGGCACACTGAGTTTGGGAACACAAGCCACAAACCTCGGACATTTTAGGGGAATAGCCTCTACATGGAAATCTCAGAGGGCTTGTGATGAGATAGAGGTAGGGAAATGAGAATACCAAGGGGGGGAAAGATGTTTTGGCAGAAATAGGATTGGCTGGATCCGTGAAGGGTACATGTAGCTTTTTTGTGCTTCCAGATGTCACTGTTGGGCTGAGTGAAGCATATTCCAAGACAAAACCTGCCCAGAAATCTCTTATGAGTGGAAAAACATTTTAGTGAAGACCAGATAATGCACCACCTGCATCTCTGTCAATAATGCTCTTTAAATTTTGCACAACAGAGCTAGGCAATACAGAAACACAGCACTGAGGGACGGGTACCATTTCAGAATCCCTCCTGTCTATAAACCTTGCCTTGCTTTTCTGTTTCAGACACCTTCTCCTTGCCTCTTTCCTTGTAGTTTTATTTACAAAAAAGCATAGAATGAATAGTGGCTTTATCACAGATTGTTTATTCAGGGCTTGTATGAGAATGTAATCCTGGGAATTATGTCTAACATGTAGGGTTGAAGCCCTGATTTAAGGAACTGTAATATTCAATCTGTTTGCCTTTGGTCCATACCACCACGTTACTGAAAGTTTACAGTGATATATGCAAGAATTGTGAGTTGCCATTAGAAGAGTTAATAAATCATAGGCTGGTGGCTCTGGAAAACAAAGATACAGAATTTCTAGCAGAGGGTTGTAAAATAAATGCCAGACATTGCAAGAACCTTTCTGATTTTGAAGTGTAGCAGTTGCAAAAAAATTGTCACTTCACAAGGCAGACATCTCTGCAAATGGGATACTATAGCCAAGAGGTGGCTTTATGGCTGGCGTCAGCAAACTAAAAGCAGGTCCTATACCTTCCAAAATCTATCAGCTGCAGGATTTGTTGTTCAACCCACTCTTCCCCACAGAATCTGACCTCATATACAAAGCCTTACTCTTGGATTAGTGATAACTCAAACTCCCTTTGTCTCCCCTAGTTTGTGAAGTATTTGAAACCATATTTCTAGGACTTAGCAATTGCCCTTTCCCAAAGTGCCTACCAGGGCTAAGTACAAAAACAGACTCCTGAAATATCTGAAAGGCCAGATGTGCAAGGGGTGGCTGAAGTCTTTCATTAGCCAAAGTGAAGTTTGAAATAGCTGACAAGCCTCTACCTCTCTGCTCAGAAGCTTCTTCTTACTCTCCCTCTTTGCTGACAGATATTAGCGCTCCCTACAAGATTTGTCTTTCTCATATTCTTAGACAGTCACATCATAGCAACTCTTAAGGATATTAACTTGAATGTGTGAGTGTGGCCAGCTTGCTCTCCTGGTTATTGAAGTTGAGCACTGTTTAATGCCTGCTATAAAGCCTCTGTCTGCAGTGAGCACTCAAGTGCTTCATCACAGCTCTAGCTAGTTCCTCCCACTATCATACCTGAAAACCCAGCTAGGAAATTCTACATTTTAAAATTCAAATCCATTCTCCAAAAGAATTCTTTATGTTTTGGCCACAGGGATAACATAATACAATGTTTGACAGTGATCAGTTTTGTTGGCCTGTGTACTAGGGATGAAGGGGAGAATCAATGAAATTTGCAAATGTATTCCTAGCGGGGAAAGAAATTATGAAAAAAGGCTCTAAAATTAGTAAGAGAGGATAGGCTTGTGGGTAACACACCACTTGGGGAATTCAGTGAAAAAAAGTCTCATTCTCTTGGTACATACAAAGAAATCAAATGTGTTGGATGGGGTCCAATAAAAATCAAACTCTAAGCAAAATAGGAAGAAATGTTTTGAATTCTACAATTTTGAAGAAATGTTGAAGGAAAAGGGAAATATTTTTAGAAAATGCATGTACCTATTTTCATAAAATGTTTTCTATGTCCCCCACAATATATTTCACTTTTAAATCATTAGCTCTTTTGCAAAAAAAAAAAAAAAAAAGACCCAGCAGTGCCTCACATACTGGCAAAATATATTTCTCCTTTTTTCTGTCTAGAACCAATAATGGGTGAAATGAGAAACAAGGTGAAGGGAACCTTTTTCAGCAAAAGCAACTGCAGTTAAGCAAAGCTTTCTTGAGAAAGTTTCACTTCCTAAGGTTTTTTGCTATGTTTGCTCATTTAAATGGCCATTGTATCAACCCAGTTTTTGTGAGTTTCAAATGTCAGCAACTAAGTGATGCCTTTTTAAAAAAGTAGAAGAAAGCAGTTTGCCTGGTTCTCATTAATTTAAGCACATCAACAAATTTTGCTGCCACAGCCTTGTAATTGGTGTTCCTGCAGCACCACGTGCCTCATGTACAGCCTGTGTTGGGTTATTGCCAGGGGTCAAGATTCAGTGAAAATACATGGTATTTCTGTGCCAAGGGCTTTGCACTGGGGGGTGAAGCAGGACTCAGTCTCCCTTCGTTACCATTCCTTCAGCTACTGAACTACAGCACTGCCCATGCCTGCCTTGAAGGGGTTTAAGTACAAATGCTCTGTAAGAGCACTTTTCTTGCTGCTCTTTTAATACTGTGTCCTGAAACAGAGTAATTTCACTTTCAAGATATTAATGGTAGATTGTGTACTAAGTCATAATGCACTGAGCTGGCAAATGCAGGCTCTGGAGAGGATGCAGCTATAATTTCTTTCTGTGACTTGGCAGGGACTGATTCATGTTTTGTTAAAGTCCCTGGGCCACTGAGGAGCTGGAGACACGTGGAGCTGCAGGCTCTGGAGTCTTGAGAAATTTGGATTTGCCTGATATACTGTCAAACTGTGAAATGGGGCTTTTATTTTTGAAATAAACTTCTGCAGCCAAAAGTTTAGGACAGGAGATAGTAACACACTTCAGGAGCTTGGCCAGTACAATCGTATTCTTTAATAACAAGGAAAAAAAATCAGAATTTCAAATAAATAATTCCCAATATCTTTTTTTTCGAATTATTTTAAATTATTTTATTTTTCTTTCAAAGCATCATTTTCATTCCAAAAACCCTCTATTTTTAAATATTAAACAATATTTAAATATTCAACATCCAAATCAGGTCTTAATTGTTTTAGGATTAAATGTCTGATTTGAATCCTCCAAATTATTACTTGTTTTACTTCTCTATTCTAAAATTAATTTTTTTCCATTTGGTCTGACTGAAATGAGTCCTCTTGGCTTTCCAAATTTGCCAATGAAACACAAAAAAGTAATTATTCATTGAGTTCCAATGAACACCTTCATAAAACTTCTGAATTATGCAAAATAATCACTTTCTGGGAAATAGTTATAGATCATTTTATGAGCTTGAAACATGACTCAATGACTCGCCACTTGCACACTATAACCCTCCTCACTCATCTGATTATTTAGACTTTTGCCTTGTCTATGGTTTTGAGCTCATTCCACCCTCCCTTTTACTACCATCTTCTCTAGTTTTCTTTTGCTTACAACAAAATGTTCTTTATCTTTCAAGATATCAAATGCTGCCATCCTGCAAGGCAAAAGCATCTGAGAGGACAGAAATGGTTACATGACTTGGTTCACACAGTTCCTTGTAAAACCTGTAACTACTCTGATGGTGTCAGCAGAGAAGATGAGGAGCAGCCACCTGTCCCTGGGGCACCAGTGGCACCCCCAGGTAGCACCAACACAGGGCTGGCAGGGAGAGCAGGGAGAGCAGGCCTGGCCAGCCAGCTGATGTTGCTCAGGATCTCTAGCAGGGCAGGAATTCTTTTTGGCAAAGGGTGGAGAGATTCTCATCACAGAGGTCTGTCCTTGCAGGTGAACCCCTAGGGAAGACAGACACCAAGAAACACAAGGTAAAACTGAGGGACCAGAGGCAGAGGAGGGAAAGGAAGAAGTTTGATTTCCCCCTCCTTTTGCATCCATGCCACTCTCTTCATTTCCCTCTCCTCTGTGCCCTGTGACTGCCAACGCTGCCACCAGTGAGGGTGGTGGGAAGCAAGGGCTGCCAGCTTCCTCTTTACTGTCAATCAACACCCTCCTGAAGTGAACAAGGTCTTTCTTACTGAAGGAGGACCCTGGCCTCATTCACCCTCATGCTGCCAGGCTTTCATATGACCTTGAAGAGAAACACACCTGCTTCTTGCTTTAGTATTTCTGCTTGCAATTTACACAAGAAATGTTCTCTTTCTCGCACTTCTCACTCATGCATACAACCAGTGGGGCCTCAGGGTGGTATCCCAGGTGCCCCATGGACAGCAGCCACCTGCATACTATTTACATGGTAATCCATTTACTCTGTACTTTCCGGGATTAATTGCATTTTTAGTTAACCTGCGTTTGCTATTTATTACTTGGATTGACTTGAATGAGTGCCCACGGTTTCTTCAAGGCTTTTGCTCAGTTACCCAGTTTAATAGCAAATATCAAAAAGGCCACATCTAGCTTGTACACTCCTAGCTTTAACATTTAAATGTCTACCATAATTGTCTATGTCATTGTTGAACATTTTTCCCCCTTGATGGGTGGAAGTTTTCTACAAGAGTGTGTGCCTACAGCAACCATCATTCATTTGGCAGGAAAGGGAAGACAGATGATAAGTTATTTTGTTATCAAGGACAGATTGGTTCTTCAATTCCAATGCCACCAAGACCTCCAGTCCTTGAAGATCAGGCAGGAGCAGAGCTTAACCAATGGCACCTTATCCTCTGAGTTGCTTGTGCTTATTTCAGGGACATTGTGAATCCAAATCAACATGTCCTAGTGGCAAATCGTGTTTCATGTTATTTGATTTCTGGTGAAGACATGACAAAAAGTTCATCCCTGTACTTTTGAAACTGCAGGCAGCTCTAATTTGCATTGGCAATTGTCAACCTTCAAGAGGAAATTCTCCTCAGGGAGCAAAACTGTTTACCAACCAACAGGGCCACCTCTGCTGTTACATTGTGGGCACACATTCAGTTCAGGCACTGTGGTGCTGCTTTTGAACTGCTAAAAGATTCCTCTTGTGACAGCAACCTTACACAAGGCAGCACTAAGCCTTCCCTGCAAAGGGAGAACTTGGCCTGCAGTTGGGTGTGTGCTACTGCCAGGTCTCAGCTCCTATCTCCTACACTAAACTAGCTATCACCCTCCCACCTCATAATTTCCCTCAGGCAAGCCCAAACCACCACCTTTTAATTGATTAGACTCATGGGATTTTACAGTATAAATTATTGTGATCCAAGTGAGAAGACACTGCACAGTGCCTGAATTGTCTCATCACACAGAGAAGGAAGGGTCCCTGTCCTGTGGGTGTGGTTTCACCAACAGCCTGATCCCATGGAAGAGCAACTTCTACTAGAATGGGCAGGATCATTCCCTGCCCCCCCAAATTCCCAGCCAAGTAGCCCAGTGCCTCTCTCTCCCTTGTTGCAGCATTAGCCCTTGTGCAGCTGTGTAAGCTAAATCCTTTCTTTGCTCCAGTTCATGCCACTGCCAAATTAATCCCAGCACCACCACAACAGAGCGGTGGTGCAGTTGGAGGTCAGAGAAGCAGTCTGGATGGTGCTGCCTTTCCTTGATGATGCTGACTGAGATCAGGCAAAGCAGATCATGAAAACATGTCCTAAAATACTGCCTAGCACAAAACATTCCTAACAGTCAGGACAGGACTGGAGAATTCCTCAAGGCTTGCTTCTCAATCATGTACATTTTGTTTGTGTTTAAATCTGAGTCTTGATTCTCCAACACACTGTATATAGTACATCTAATACACAGTAAAGATAATTAAACCCTAAACATGTAGTCTATGATATGGCTTGACACACAAGTGTGATATGGCTCACGCTTGTGAGCAGTGTCATCTAAGGGAATAAATGGATGGAATTAATCTTTTTGAAATTGGAATTTATTTCTGCACAGTTGCCTGGTTTGGCACTTGAGGTCTACTCAGCTTTGACCACAAAGGTCCTCGAAGCAATGACTGCTGTAGTAAAGTTTTCTAGCAAAATGGTATTTTTACTCTGATAGAAAAGGCTGAAGGAGGGGCTGTGAAAAATATCATAATTATTTAATTTGAACAGGGGAATGTCTTCCAGAAACACACAGTTTGCTACAGAGACAGACAGACATATCAAGTGAATGTGATGGGGTTAAAGCAGGGCTGAGCTCTCTCTCCAAAGGATAAGGCAAATCTGGGCATGTTGGGAACCTCAAGAGGGAGGTCAGAGAAAAGGACTTCTGGGTACCCAGAATTTCACTCTAGCTGTCTGTGTTAATAAGGCAAACCCTGTTGGATCAGCCAGCCATAGGAATGATGGAGATGTGAGGAACTCTTGCTACTTGTATCTGTGGATAGCAGATGCTTTTTTGGGTATTTGCCACAAGATACTTGTTTCTGGAATGAATGGCACTGGGCTCCAGGAATATCCTGTCTGTCCCCACACCATTCTCCAGCAGCCATGCCTGAGAGTTGTCAGGTAATTTAAACTCAGAGGTCAAGTATTAGTTACCAGCTGAGGGTTCTGGCAGGGGCACAGCCAGTCCTTACCCTAGGCCAGCCAGCAAGTGCCTTCACCAAAGGGCCCCACACTTGTGGAGTGAGGATATTCCAGTACCAGCCTCAGCCAGATAAGTAGTTTGGATACAGCCACCCAGCTTTGGAAGCTGAGAGGTTTCCACAGGAGTGTCCTTGGGCCCATTTGATTTACCAACAGACACAGCACAAGACTTAGCCCCAGGGAAATGGTGCAAAGGGAACTTTTCTTGCAAGCTTTCTGAGCCGATGTTCCTGTAACTCTGGGGGTTGGAACCCTGAGTCTTTATTAGGAACTCACAAGGTTCTCTTCTTCTAGGAAGAACATACCTTTTACATTAAAGAGTGGGCCTCAGATCTTAAAAGCATTGTTAGTTTTTCCCCTAAAATACACCCACACCTTCAAGAAGCATTTGGACAATGCCCCCAGTCACATGTGTGGGGTTGTCCAGTACAGGGTCAGGAGCAGGGCTTTGATGACCCTTGTGGGTCCCTTCCAGCTCAGGATATTCTATGATTCTATTATATTTACCCTTCACATTTATGGTGTTGTCATCCTCACATTAGGACCAGGTTTGTAATCTTGTATCTAGTCCTCCTAAGTGGGGGTGAAAGAAAAAACACCAGCTGGTGACCACTGTAACTTGACAGTCCCCCCCAAAAAATGGAAGATAAAAAGAGATGGGACTGAATCTCAGCCTAATTTCTCTAAATTCAGCATCCCTCCAAAATATTTAAGCATAGCCAATTAGGTAAAAACACTGGTGTAAATGAGTAATGAAAAAATAACTTAGAAGTTAAAAATTTGCTGAGTATGCAATAATGTCCTTATCAGACCTCCTTGACAGATGAACTGGGCAATATATATCTTTGGCCTGCACCCCTTTGGCAAGAGTGTAATGTGTTATCATGCAGTATATTCTTAGAAAAGTCTCTGCCATACCTTCCTGAAGAATTCATTTCCCGCAAGCCTCTCCCTTTTCAGTTTGAGAGCTGTGGGTTTGTACGAAGCGTCACTGTAAAATAGGTCTACCACAGCCAAATGTCATTTACATGCTGCATTCTCAGAACCAGCAATACCGTGCCCTTGGCAGGAATGATGAAATATTGAGGGCAACTATGAAACCTGTGTGAGCCAGCCAAGTGTTTCCTTTCGTATCCTCCTCAGCAGCAGTGGTCTCTGCTTTAGTGCAGAGTGGCTGTGTGGCTGGATGCCCCTCTCAGGTGTCCTCCACTGGAGAACGCGCTCCCTGCTTTCTTTACTCAGTGTTGCTCACAGTTGTGCTGGGCAGACCACAGCTGAAAGCTCAGTGCCTTTCTGCAGGTCACAGGCCATTTGTACCAGGGTCCAGTCACAGAGATTTGCAAGGCTCCAGACAAGGTCCACAGGCATATCATGGCAGGTGCTGCATGAGACAGGGAAAAGGCGCTATCAGTATCATGGGGGTCCAGCCCAAAGCTTGAACAAATCCAGTATGTCAAGTTTATTTCGCACTGTGCAGTCACTGCACCATTCCCCAGTCAGCAGGTGAGGCACAGAGAGTGTAGCATCCTGGCAGGTGTTCTGGTGGGAGCACCACACAGGAAAAAAATAGTGGCTTTGTTCCTTGGCCAGTTTTGTGCAGAGCCCAATTCTCCTGCCAGGCAACATTTTGTCATTGCTCAGTGCTGGTGTCTTCATTCTTTACGAGGCTGAAGGAGTATCACTGCATGAGGATGTGAGGTGAAAAGCCTAAAGTTTATCAGTAGATTGGGAGCTCATGGGAAGTGTAGGGAATATTTCCTGCTGTCTTAGGATGGAGTCATACTTTGTCTTGCAGAGTCTTCAACTGGGAAGCAGAAGTGTAAACCTTGAATAGTTGATTAGATCAAGTAAAGCTTTTTCCTGGGCTTTGTGTTACCGGGCTTTTTTAACCAACTGAGACAAGCAAGCACTATGGAATGAACAGAGTTGTGAGAATTGTGGTGAACCTTCTGGAGCCTCCAGTTACCTCATTTGGCCTTCATATAAAGAGTAAGTGAAACAGACCTCTGAACTCTTTCTCTCCTCCCCACGTCCTCTCATGTGGGAACTGTCCAAGCCAGTCCTGGGAGACCTCTGGTACTCAGCACTGAATGTCACTGCTTTCAATAACATTTGTTACTTTCGGAAATGCATCAAATTCCTCTGGACCCTGGGGAAAGCCTGAATGGGATCTCAGCTGAAGAGGCACCTCCCAGCTCCTTTTCCCACATGCAGTTTTCCTCAGCTCAGCTCACAAAGTGCCCATGTTGAACAGAGGACTGCAGCCCCTTGCATGCAGCAGCCTATCAGAGTAGGTGGTTTTCCAAAAGGGACACACAACTTTCCTTCCAGCTACCTAACTTAGCCTTCTTCTGCTTGGAGCAGAGCAGTTGGATGCACGGGCCAAAGCTGAGGTGAGGCACATCCCAGAATCTGTGAGGTGCTGCTAGCTAGCTCCCTGTGGTCCTGTAAAGGCAGGAGAATTTTGATCCACATGGATGAGCAGGTGAAGAAACACTGCTTTTTGAGATACCAGGGACTGCCCCCTTTCCTGGCCGCCCTCCTGTCCCCTAGTGCTTGTGGCAGAAGGGCTGCGAATCAATGCGAATGCGAAGAGAGCCAGAATGAGCCCTCGGCTGCCTAGGGGGCCGGTGCGTACGGGCGATGCGCAGACTCTTGGCGCAGAACAGCAGCTCATGGCTTTCTGCAGCGGGGGCAGAGCAGGAGAGGACCGGCAGGGGCTCGGGGCTGCGGGGCCGGGGCGGGAGGAGCAGCGGCGGGCGGCGGCCGCGGCGGGGCGCTGGCGGCCGGCTCCCGTGTTCGGCGCCGGCGCCGCGGGCAGGAGCAGCGCCACCCCTC